>JAAAXO010000398.1:0-39216 GCA_011799875.1 Thinopyrum elongatum
TCACCAGGACAGAAACAAATTTTGTCACGTGCGCAAGTTGTAGGCCACTGCACAAAGGCATGCACTTATTCAACTCAATGACACAACAAATTTAACTCAAACAAACTGTCATGCCGCTCTCACTTCCTCTCTGTACACATTTGTATGTCATTTGGATTGTTATTTTCCTTCTTTTTTTCAGTTACACATCTTGGTGATGCTAGAAAGGAGAAGCTCTCCATTTCCCGGGTGAAGATGATGCCGATGGATTTGGGCATCAAAATCTCTACTGGTTGCCCTCGAGGATGGCATCCTGAACTTAGTGAATGCACTGACAGCTCCCGTTTTCTTGAGGGGTAGATGTTGGACACACACCAACACTCTCTTGTTGAATGATGCTGCTACACTACATGATATACTATCCAGCCAATGATCGTACATGTTGGCAATGCTACGAGGCTGATACAAGTTCCTTATCATGTAGGGCTGCTATGTTGCATGGCTTTCCTACCCTGCCAGCCTCACACCGTTGGCCCACTTGGAGGTGAGTTGAGCAGAGAGGGAAAGGTAGGAAATTTGGTGTATAAAGGAAGTTTGAGTTAGTACTCAGATGGAGTAGCAAAGTTCGTAGAAGGTGGATTTATAAAATTTGAATTTATCTGTGGTAGATGAGTGTATTATACTCAAACGATGTGGACTAGGGAAAAGCGATGGATTAGAGGCCGATATATCTATTGTGTTCTCTTTAACTGAGATGGGCCCATGTGGAAACAGAACGAATTAAAGCCTAACAGTGACCCCGTATGGGCAAGCTTGTTCTTAGGTACACCTTCATTTTCATTGCTGGCTAGATTGAGATTCCATTCCACCATTGCTTCTTTTGCTTTAAGTGCATTGCTTGGATGATGGGAACTCCGTGTAAACTTATGTTTCATTGTAAAAATTAGGGAGGAGGTCAGTCATTATTCTGGTGACCCTTCATCTTTCTTAAGAAAATAAAATTAAACATACCATTTTATCTTTTTGATTACTCTTCCTGTACAACTTAAGATTTTTGAGTTAATTGCATAAAACTACCACATTTGCGGCTAGGTTTGCAGAAAACCACCAACTCGTTAATCCGTTGCAAAAAACACTGCAATCCTAGTTACGTTGTTGCAAAAACCACTGATCAGTTGATTTGGCCAGGTTAATCACTTTCTGACAAGTAGGACCAGGTTGTAAGTAAATGTCATACACACCCCTAAATCTAAAATAAATGTCATACACACCCCTAAATCTAAAATAAAAAAGCAATCAGACCCCCACCCATCCATCCCCCTTCCCTGCGCTCGTAACCCATCCGACCCATCCCCCTGCGTGAGTGACCTTCCTCCCGCGCCGGCTCCAGCCACCTCACCTAACCCGGCGATGCCCGCCTAACCCGTCGGATCCAGGCACCCAGCGCCCGGTTCAACCTCACAAGGCACCGTGGCGCGCTGCCCCCTTCTCGGCGAGCCTACCTCCCGTCTTCCCCATCCAAGGCCCCTCGACCGGCACGGCGGCATCCTCGTTACTCTCTTGCAGGTCGCCGGCTCAGGCTAGGAGGGCAACACCGTCGTGGAGCCACTACAAGAAATATGTCAACTTGCGACCATCAATATTGGTCACTGAATGGTCATTTTTTTTCATTTGAGACCTTTTTGTGACCAAAAATTGTTGCTCAAAAACTGACCATCTTTAATGAAACTTAACCACCTTCTTTGTGATAAGGTCATAGAAGGTAATGACCAAAATAAAAGGTCGTTGGTTCAACGACCAATTGTTTTGGTCACTGGTTGTCTGCCCAGGCCACGTCGGCTCCAACGTGGCAAGCTGACGTGGCAAATTTGCGACCAAATGAAAAGGTCATTGATTAGAATCAGCCCGGTCCAATTGGGTGTTTTACAAGGGCCGATCCCAACAATTCAGCCTTTTATATATTTTTCCCTATTAATTTTGGTCAGCTCATGGGCCAGGCCCAATATTATAGCCTTTTTATTTTTGGGTTGTAGCCTTTGTTTCTCTTTTTTTAATGAACCCCAATTGTCAAATTCTGGTAAGTGGGTCCCAAATGTGACGTTCTAGTTTGTGGGACCCTGCTGTCAGGGTCATGTTCTTCAGATTTCAATATGCCAATATAGAAAACAGACGTGATACTTCAAATAACAGCAAGAAGCAATCTGCTACATCATATAACATACATACAAATGTGATCAGCATCAAGTTTACAATTAGATAACAAGCTCTACAAGTGTACAGTCTATCACATGAGCCCTACAAGTTCTGCTACATCATATAACACACATACAAATAGGATCCACATAAAGGGCTTCATTACTCCCAGAACTAGCTCCAATGAGCTAGAACTATGCTTCTTCCAACTTCTTTGTCCTGATGCTCGCGAAGAAACATGAAAGGCCAGCATCTGCATGTTATAGAACAAAATGATTAGGAACAAAATAAAAGTAAATCTAACAGCATATTTAACAGTAAATAACAGAATAATGCAATAAATTGGTACAGAGCAAGGTACAGAGCATAGGCCAGGCCAACAATAAATTGGTACTAAATCTAGAAATCCCATCTGAAATTTAGTTAATGAGACATTTTAGAATCAACTTGACAGTTGATAGTAATGTTTGCATTGGACACATCCAGAACTAATATTATGCATAAATTCCTAAATTCTAATGCCCAATGCCCAAAATGTAAGATGATGGTTCTGGAAAAATAGTAAACTTGCAACCAGATTTAAAGAAGACAGAACAGCAAGGTGATGCCATGACCAAATCCTAACCAGAATGCATTTAATAAAATCGATTGCTTCTAGTTGCTGTAGTAAATGATCAAGTACTCCAAACCATTGCATGCTTTGCAAAAAAATACTAGATGAATCTCACTAACAGGAGCACTAGGTGATTAATGGAAGAAGTAATCAACAGATTACACAATGAACAAGTGAAGGATTTATATCTCTCCCCGTGGAAGAACTAAGTTGATGAAGACATGGAGTAGCAGCAGGAGAAGCCTTGCATTATTGGTTGGGTCGACGCCGAAAAGAGTGCCGCTGTACGTGATCAGCACCCGAGCGGCTCAACCTTCCTATCCCCTACCTCAACTCGATCTGGCCTCAAGGAACCAGCAGTGCTGCTTGCTCCCTTAGCCCATCTCCTTGTTGCAGAGGATGGCCGAGACTCGGATGCGGAGCTCCCTGCACATGACATATTGTGTCAATGCTTGCAGCAATAGAAGGTACTCACATACCATAGAACTTGTACAATAGTTCTCAACAGTTTTTGGAAAATGGTGTTAAATGACTGTGTTCTCTCTCTTATGCATTATACTGTGCAAGGACAAGTTCCTTCAGTTTTCTTTAATTTTCTTACGCAAGTTCAGTTCTCTTGTTTATACAATACTTGTGATGCTTGGACTATCACAACAACCAAAGTATTGGGAAAAAATTATTATTAATTGGTTCTGATTTATTGCATGGTTTCAGCTTTTAACAACTAGATTCTGCCAAAGCAAACACCATGAAAATAAAGTGATTAAAGAATAGAATATGAGTACAGATGCCACTCACAGTAAGGACTGGGCCAATAGTCAAATCTTCAAGCTTCCTCCTCTCAGAAAGTTTCTTCATTTTCTAAAGTAGCCCACTAGATGACCAATTCTACAATTGGAAGAAAAGTATTAAACACACTGTAGCTGCATCTGTTGACAGAGAAGCACAATGATGTAATATGCTACTGTAACTATCAGCACCGGAGTAATGAAAGATGTTGCAAGATGCTACTCTAACCAGATGTAATAACTTGATCGTTGAACCCTTCGACATAAACAGGCCGTGTTTCCAAACATGAACATCAAAAGGTTTGACCCATAAATTATGAGAACACAGTGCTCAGGCGCTCTGCAAACTGCGTCAGCCATTAAAATTCAGTTGCCAACGAAAACTATATGTGCTGCATAACTACAATTACTGTGCCAGTTTATGAGCATTTGTTCCAGTGAAACAGGTCTTGTAAGACTGACAAAGGAGTGTGGACTTGTAGACAATCTCCATAGTTTCTATAAATAAACTAGCAAATAAAGTCTTAGTCACAATTGCAAGTTTCCCTTTTCTTTTTGAGGAAACACAATGATAGCCAGATCTGATTTAAAAGTTGATGCTGAATCGGCTCAGCATATTTTTTCTGCAAGCAATTCCAAGGGACTCCTGACCACAAGTAAAACAAACGACACACACAACACAATGATGCAAAAGGCAACTGTGGGTACTAGGCTAATCAACAAACAACACGTGGACAAACTAGCCAAAATAGACCAAGCAAAAAAAGCAGTAACTGGTGATGCATGAGAATGAATATGGTACAAAATTGAGCATATTAACGTTGAGATTTGGGCCTTCCAACTTTACTGGTCACACATACATATACAGAATTGAGCATGAATCATTGCTCTTAGTTGTATGAGACTAGTTGGAGGCAACTTTTCAAAAGGCAGTCACGATGACCACAGCTTTATCGAGTCCAATCTAGCACAACCTCAACCAAAATGCAGTACATTATTGCTATGGTGCTGTATTTTCTAGTTTCTATTTGCTTTTCTGTCTATTGATTGATTAACAATTTTATACTACATAGTTACAGAACCTCGCATCAGTACACAAATTGACATTCCAGAACATGCGTAGTTACACAAACTGTTGTCCAGCACATTAGTTTTATGAGAAAACCAATCCATGAACAAGATCAGAACCGGCAATACTGAAGCAAGAAACTAGAGGGGGAATGCTTATCCAGCAACTAACTGCAGCTTAGCACGGGCATTCCGGATCCAGTGAACCACTAAAACCGAAGAGGAAAGCAGCCAAGCAGTTTACCTCGAAGACGAACTGGTCGAGGAGGAAGCGCGGGGCGGGAAAGAAGGCGACAAGGATGGGGAGCACGGCGTAGTTGGCATACGCCGGGTAGGCCTCCGCCTCCCAGTCCACGGGCATCGCGGATGAATAGGATCTCATGAAGAGCTCCACAAGCGCCACCATTGCAGGAGGGAATTCTAAATCCAAGAAGCAACTTTCTTGGATCCAGGGCTCCAAAGGGCAGGGGAGGAAGAGGCCATCCCGCCCATGGTGTCCCGGTGCTCGGTCCTGGATCTGGGAGGGACAGAACACAAGGTGAGGAAGTGAGGGAGGGTTGCGAGGAGGAGGAGGAGATGGAGTGGAGGGATGCACCTGAGCCCGTCGGCCGCAACGCCATGGTTGCCATGCTCGATCTGCAGCATAGCCGGGGCTGGGGGGAGGGCGCGGTCGATCTGGTCGATGGGGACATGCGTGCCGAATCTATTCCGAGGGGAGGATGGAGCGGAGGTGACGGGGTCGCGGTGGTGTGCTGGGAGCTGCAGATTGCCGCCGGAAGTCGCTGGGATTGTCCGTCGTAGGTGGCGGCGGAGAGGAGTCGTGGGGAGACAGAGATGGGGCTGCGATTTGGAAGGGAGGAGGAGTGGTGTGCAGGGGAGAGGAGGGCTCGCGGGGGAGAAGGGCTCGCAGTGAGGGAAGGGGATGGGAGAGAGGATTAGTGCGTGAGGGAGGCCATGGACGGCGGGGAGCTCCGCCGGAGGGAGGTGGCGGCTGCGATCTGGAAGGGAGGTGTGCGAGGGAGAGAGGGGCTTGGGTTCGCAGCGCGGGGAAGAGAGAGGAGCTCGCGGTGGGTTTGTTTATTTTTTTAGGGTAGCTCGCGGTGGGTCGGTGAGAGGTTGAGGGGGTGTGGGCCGTTGGATCTGGCAGTGTCCGACGGTCTCTGATGCTTGATCCGCGTGACATGCCCATAGACCAATCAGAACAAAGTACAGGCTTTGATGATGTTATGACCATCTAAATTGGTCGTAATCGATTAACAATAGGCGCTACTAGTAAGCCAGATGATTTTGTCTAGAAATCATCCACCTAGCAGCCGCCCGATCTGCGCATTGGTGATCATTTGATCACATCAATATATTACGACAGCACCGAGCATGAAAAAGCTTCAACCCAGCACCGATGACATCCCCACAAACCTCCGTTGCAGCTCTCAACGGCACGCCAAGAGCTCCAACGCAGCACCATGGCGCCCGACAAAGCTCCATTGCAGCGTGAGCTCCAACGCAACACCACGACGCTCGGTGGTAAGTTTCCTTCTCTTTTTATGACAATGTTTGTTAAGTTTCCTAATAAGTAGTAGTGTTATTCCCTCAAATAATGAAAAAAAAATCCATTTTTCATTTTTCGAGCGCCCAAAATGAGGTTTTTTGTGAAGGACCTACAATATATTTGTTGCAAAATTGGACCAAAACAATTTTCTAAAATATTATGCAATATTTTATGTACAATTGACCAAATGGTTGGGTGTCAAAAGATTTGATCCACCTCTCATGAAAAAGACAAATTTCTGCAAATTCAGTTGAAAGTGGGTCAAATTTGAACTGCGACTGCCTCATAGTTTGCTCTTTATTTTTTCCAAAAATCATTTTTAGGTACAAAAGTATCTATTTAATCGGAGAAACACCAAATTTTTTCCAAGATTCAACCACTAGCTAGGAACGGTCATGCCCGCCGTTTTGACAACATTTTGAAATGGGCATGAAAAATTCAAAAAAAATCAAAAAATTGGAAAACCTTCGCATTGTGTCATTATATGTGACCAAGTTGCCAAGAAAAATAATAAACTTGTAATACGGCAATTATTTTTGAAAAGTGTTCTCAGAAATGAGCTATCATGTGTGAAGATTCACGGCTTTCAAGCCAAAAGATCAATCTTGTGGCAACATTCATGTTATAGTTTATTCAAATGATATCATATTGTGTACAAGGGTGCATCTTGGAAATGACAAACAATGTTGCCTAAGGAAGTTTTCATTTTCTTTGGATGAAAAAATCATTTTCCATTTTTTGAATGCCCAAAATGAGTTTTTTGTGAAGGACCTACAATATATTTGTTGCAAAATTGGACCACACCATTTTTAGAAAAATATTAGGCCATATTTAATGCATAATTGACCAAATGGTTGGGTGTCAAAAGCTTTTGATGCACCTATCGTGAAAAAGAGAAATTTCTGCCGATTCAGTTGGAAGTGGGTCAAATTTGAACTGCGGCTGCCTTATAGATTGCTCTTTATTTTTTTCAAAAGTCATTTCTAGGTACATAAGTACCTATTTAATCAGAGAAACACCAAAAGTTTTCCAAGATTCAACCACTAGCTAGGAACGGTCATGCCCGCCATTTTGACCGCATTTTGAAATGGGCATGAAAAATTTAAAAAAAAATCAAAAAATTAGAAAACCTTCGCATTATGTCATTATATGTGACCAAGTTGCCAGGAAAAATAATAAACTTGTAATACGACAATTAGTTTAAAAAAGTGTTCTCAGAAATGAGCTATCATTTGTGAAGATTCATGGCTTTCAAGCCAAATGGTCAATCTTATGGCCACATTCATGGCATAGTTTGTTAAAATAATCTAATATTGTGCACAAGGGTGCATCTTGGAATGACAAACAATGTTGCCTAAGGAAGTTTTCATTTTCTTTGGATGGAAATTTCATTTTCCATTTTTTGAGTGCCCAAAATGAGTTTTTTTGTGAAGGACCTACCATATATTTGTTGCAAAATTGGACCAAATCATTTTTCTAAAATATTAGGCCATATTTAATGTACAATTGACCAAATGGTTGGGTGTCAGAAGCTTGGATCCACCTCTCGTGAAAAAGACAAATTTTCGCCGATTCAGCTAGAAGTGGGTCAAATTTGAACTACAGCTGCCTCATAGTTTGCTCATGATTTTTTCCAAAAAAGATTTCTAGGTAAGTTATATAGGTAGGAACAAGCCCTTGTAAATTTTTAGCAATAATTAAGCAATATAAAATATAATTGCTTCACAAACTGAAAATATAACCAGAATAAAAGATTGGATGATGAGCTCACATGGATTGCTGGATAGAGCTCAAATTTTGTGGAGAGTGATGATTTGAGCATATGGAAGAATTGGAAAAATCTCAGATCATTTGGATAATCCTAGCTAGTACTTCCTTCACAAACTCCTCTCTGGATAGAAACTTTGGAAATTTGCTGAGGAAGATTTACTAGGTAAATGGAGCTGATTATTGGCATGTTGCAATGCTTTCGATATAGAATATGGCCCAAAAAGTTTGAGGGCAATAGGAGGGGTCTAGATAGCACTTGCTTTGCAATGTGCCAATCTGGACAGAAAATAGAAATTGAAGCTGGGCACACATAGATGATTGGATTGAGCTGAAATTTGTAGCAGGATGATAATTTGGGCATCTGAAGGAACTGTAAAAATTGCATACCATTTGGGTAAAAAAAAATGGTACTTCCTTCAAAATGCACTCCACTGAACAGAAAATTGGGAAAAATATTGAGGGCAATTGGCTAAATTAAATGAGCTAAAATTTGGTGGAGGGAGTTTCTATGGGCAGTGTAATGTCCTCGTAAATTTTTAGCAATTATAAAGCAATATAAAATGTAGTTGCTTCACAAATTGAAAATATTAATAGAAACAAAGATTTGATGGTGAGCTCACATGGATTGTTAGATGGGGCTAAAATTTTGTGTAGATATATGATTTGGGCATATATCATATGTGGCAAAAATTCAACTCATTAGGATATTCTTATCTAGTACTTCCTTCACAAAGCTTCTAGCTGAACAAAAACTTTGAAAATTTGCTGAGGAATATTTACTAGGCAAATGGAGCTGAATATTGGCATGTGGTAATGAATTGGATTTGGAAGATTGCCCAAAAATTTTTAGGGCAATAGGAGGGGTATAGATAGCACTTGCTTTGCAATGTGCCAATCTGGACAGAAAATGGAAACTGAAGCTGGGCTCACATAGTTGATTGGATTGAGCTGCAATTTGTAGGAGGATGATAATTGGAGCATATGAAGGCACTGCGAAAGTTTTATACCATTTGGATGAATAAAAATGGTACTACCTTCACAATGCTCTCCATTGAACAGAAGATTGGGAAAAATATTGAGGGAAATTGGCTAAATTAAATGAGCTAAAATTTGGTGGAGGGAGGTTCTATGGATAGGGTCATCTCCTGGTAAAATTTTCATCAATTATAAAGCAATATAAAATATAGTTTCTTCACAAACTGAAAATATTACCAGAAACAAAGATTGGATGGTGAGCTCACATGGATAGTTAGATGGGGCTGAAATTTTGTGGAGAGCTATTATTTTGGCATATAGAAGATGTGCCAAAAATTTAACTCATTAGGATATTCCTAGCTAGTACTTCCTTCACAAAGCTTCTAGCTGAACATAAACTTTAGAAATTTGCTGAGGAATATTTACTAGGCAAATGGAGCTGAATTTTGTCATGACGCAATGATTTGGATAGGAAAGAGTGCCCAAAATTTTTGAAGGCAATCAAGAAAATATAAATAGTACTTCCTTCATAATGTGCTGTTCTGAACAGAATAGGAAAATCAATATTCTTGAATTATTTTTTAACTAGGCATAGAAGGGTTTTGACATATTTGAGGAATATATGATCCAAATAATTTATCAATTTTTTTTTGGAATTTTGGGAATGACAAAAATGTAGGTTGCTTCACAACCTACGGCAAAAATTGACACATGGACATGACACATAGGCAAAACTGATGAGGTGGCGCCTAGTCATAGCAATGCACCACAATTTACAAGGCTATGACCATCTATATTGGTTGTGATCAATTAGAAATAAGGCAGCGGATTAGTGCTGTTTGCTTTACGACCATTTCGTTTAAGGAAATTACGACCTTTCTGACCAAAATGGTCGTTATAGTTTAGGGTTTGGAGCCCTCCGAACAGCTTATGACCAATTGGTCTCAAATGGTCGTAGATTTACGACCAATTCTTCTAGGGTCACTGACAGAAGGTCACAAGTTGACATATTTCTTGTAGTGAGCCCCCGTCCAAGAGAGCCACGCCCAACCCCTGGTGGCAGTGCACCGCACGACGTCCCCAGTTGTGCTGAGCTGTTGCTTCGGGCAAGGCATCGAGCTACTGCTGCTGCTTGCACATCGTCGAGCAAGGGAGGAGCGGCGTCGAGTTGCTGTTGCTACTTGCAATGCATCGAGGATCTGCTGTCGAGCAACTACGGGGCCGGGCACTGCCGTCGCCACCGAGCTGAAGGTGCCGCTGCTGCCCTTCTCCAGCGAGCATCCGACGGGCTGTCCCGCGCTCGCGGTGATAGGGGTGCACGTCTCAAGCACGTTGTCGTGGACTTAACACGGCAGATGCCCTTGTGAAAGGACTTAGGTGTGGAGCCATCGCACGTAGGTTAGCTCGAAGGGGTTGAACAGGACAAAGGACACAAGGTTTACCCAGGTTCGGCCCTTCTCAATGAGGCAAAAGCCTACGTCCTGCTTCTAGTTGTATTGCTTGAGTTTCAATTACAAGGGAGCGATTACGCTTGACCTAGCTATCGATCAATTGTTTCTCGAGTTAACCCGCCGCCGGGTCTCACCTTTATATACATAGGTCGAGGCCCGGCGGCTTACAAGAGTCCGAGCCGGATCACACAACGTGACCAGTTCGTTTTCTAAATCACCTTGCCTTACCAGGCAAGTCATCATCGGGCGGCTCACACCTCCGGGTCTTAGGCCGTCACCAGGCCTGCCTCTTGAGCCGCCGTCTTCGCACTTGTCTTCTTGGGCTTACTTGGGCCTTCTTTATTGAGCCGCCAACGGTGTAACCCGGCCCCTCCTGGGCGGGTCATACCTCGGGGCTATATCCCCAACATTAGGCCCCAGGTTGACTTGAACTTGTTCATGTCAATCTTCACCGCTTTAGTTGGCGAGTCATCTTTCCAAAGCTTAACCTTGAATAAAACATTGTAACCCGCGATGACATTATGCGAAATAAATTCATAAAAAATCCATGACATCACAACGGATCTTTTTGCATTAACTAGCCATCCGAGAATCGAGGCGCCCGCACCGCTTGAGATAATCACAACACCTCCTCGATTTCCACCCCTACCATTTTATTGTTCACCTTTTCCCTTATAAATAAGCATGGAGGGGTTCCTTTTTCACTTTTACCCTAGCCCCTCTCTCTTCTTCGTCTTCCTCACGCCGACCGCCGCTGTACGAGCTCCGCCGCCACAACCGACCTTCTCCAACAATTCCAACCAGGCCGATGCATCAACATGACTGTGACCAGAGATCGCGGCACTCCTCCGCTCTTCAGTCAAGCATCCACGTAAAGCTCTTTCCTTGACCCAGATCCACATTAAGCTCATCCCATTCATAGGGTTCATCGGAGTTCGTTGGGTTCATCCAAGTTCATCATAGCTTCCTCTATCTGTACTTAAATCCATCCCAAAGTATTACTGAAGCTGTGCAGTAGCAGTTTTAATCTTTATCTTGCACCTCTTATAGATCTCCTTTCTTCAGAGTCCATACATATCCCATCTATGTTTTCATTACTGTGCCTTTAGGTTTGGAATTGTTCTTCATTTATTGAACTGCTGCAGATCCGAATTTTTAGGCACAATCTGTGAAACTTGTTTTATCTCACACTTAGCATAATTCTGACCATCTTGACTTGATAGACCGCTGACTCGCCATTCATTACACGGGCGGCTTAAATAACAACCTTTGTAACCTGCCAAAACTTGGCCGGCTTAATCATGACGTATATCTTTCCAAGAAATCCAGAGCTTTGTATGATCTGCTAATAATACTTGCCGATTTAAATTTATCCACTTAACCCGGAAACTGTGGTTCACCAACAAATGGAAGGCTAAAACCTGAATTTTATGCTCACTAAGCGGTTCATCACATGACTTAATCCACCTAATCTTAATCCAGGAATAGATCTAGAACACCGCCGCGATGACTAGGACTCCCACTCTTGCATGGATCCATTCCCAAGTCTCCGAACTATCATTACAGGACGTATGTTAGACTGGGGATTTGCCATCCAAATAGAGGTCATTACATGGCGGGGTCCCTAGTTTGAAACGGGGGACTCGGAAGAGCCCACCAAGAGGGCGAATTGTGATCTTTGCAGGCCACCTATCTCAGTGGTTTCTACCCCAGTGATCGAAGTTTTTCCGCGATGCTCTCGATTTTTATCAACTCACCTCAAGATATTGGCCCCAACTTATCTCCAATGTGCAACTTTCAAGATTCTGTGAAGTGTACTATGAGAAGGAGCCTACTGTGACCTTCGTTAGAGAGAGATTTTTATCTAATCGTCAGACTAGAAATGACCGATGGACCCAGCTGGGGTTGGTGGACTTTCTATTCAGCGCGGCGGCGGAGTATAATTTTCCTGAAAGCAAATTCCAGTCATCCACAGGATTGAAGTTCACGTGGTTCTATTGCAGAGACACCTCTCGGGCTGATGGCATCATTTGCCGGGTTTCACCCTTCCGGACTGAACACCCACAACAAACTTACCTGTTTAAAAATTGGATCATACCACCGGTTACACAGCCTATCTAGTGCGGTGGACAATTCCAAAGATTTGTAAGCGGACTAACCTCAATTGCGCACCCAAAGCATGCTGGCAACTTAAAGTCCATTAGCCGAGCGGTATTACCAAACCCAAGTACTCAAAATGAGTTATTAATCGAAGCTTCATGACCCGGGATTGTCAGAAATGCAAGCTAGCAGAAAATCTTGGAAAAAACACAATCAAAAGAATTAGAGAAAAAAATTCAAAAAGCTCCAAATAATTGCATAAGCCGGCTTCCAAAGACGCTACACAAGTTGGCTCACAGGGCCATGGCTGTTCAATGGCCGCACAGCTTTGAGTTAATCCTAGTCACGTAATCCGGCTCTCACTTGACACAAACCACCGTTTTTAACCTTAACGATTTTAGGGTCTTGAAAAAGATGACTGTTAAGAGTTCGGCGGGTCCCTGGGGAGTAGAGTGAGTAGTAAGGACAACCGGCTGGAATGAGAAGAATCCGAATTCGGCGTCACCGCCTGGTCAAGAGGGTATGAAAGCTACAACCCGGGGGTGGGAAGCCCCAAGTGACCTTTATGATCAAAATAATAAAGACTCAGATACACAGGGAAATGAAAATGATAGCAGGCCTTAAATGTTTTCAGGGATGCCGGCGTCTCTTTACTATATGACTCACAAAAAAAAAAAATACAGTTGACAAATGTATGTTACAAGTCAAAGAGCCAGTGGCTCGAGTAATAAGGTGAGATGAGCAATATTCAGGCCGGGGGTCTCACTCCTCCGACACGTGAATCCTTAGTGTCTCGTATAATCAAGTGGTAATACGACTGATGGACTAGCTTGGAGCTTGGTGGAATTTCTATTCAGCGGCGGGAGAAAGAGACATATTTTTCCTGAGCAAACTTCCCAGTCATCTCAAGGTTGGAAGTTCACACTTGGTTCTTCTGCGAGCAACTCTCCGGTGATGAGAATCGTTTGCCGGGTTATACCCACTTCCGGTCAACACCACCAACAGAATTACCTATAAAATGGATCATACGGAACCGGCTACACGCCATATCTAGTGCGGGGTGAAATCACCAAAGATGTGTAAGTGCATAAACCAATTGGTGCAACCCCAAAGCATGTGGCAACTTAAAGTCCATAGCCAGCGAGGGTTACAAACCCAAATACCAACATGAGTTATATAACCAGAGCTTATGAGACCGGAATTGTCAGAAAAGCAAAGTAGCAGAAAATCTTTAGGAAAAACACAATAAGCCAAAAGAATTAAGAGAAAAAAATTAACAAGTCAATAATGCATAGGCGCGCTTACCAAAGCACGACTACAACAAGTTGGCTCACGGGCCATGTGCTTTCAATGGGCCGCAAATCCTTTGAGTTAATCCTGAGACTTACGTAATCTGGCTCTCATGTGACACAAAAACCGCACGTTTAACCTTAACGAGTTCAGGGGTCTTGAAAGATTGACTGTTAAGAGTTCGGCATTGTCACCTAGCGGAGTAGTAAGTTGAAAATAGGCGGATGAACTCAGAACTTCGGCGTCCACGCCATGGTCAAGAGGGTTGAAGCTAAACCCGGTGGGTTGGAAGCCCCCAAGTGACTTTATGATCAAATAATAAAGACTCAGTATACACAGGAAATGGAAATGACAGAGGCCCTCAATTTTTCAGGAATGCCGGCTTATATATTGATCACAAAATATATATACAATTGACAAATGTGTACAAAGTCAAGAGCCAGTGGCTAGATGTAATAAGGCGAAGATTAGCAATATTCCAGGGCCGGAGGCGGGCTCCTTTCCGACTTGCGTGAATCCTTATGTTCCGTATATCAATGAGGTATAGACATGTATGTTAGATTCTTGCTGACCACAAGGGTCTTCCAAGGTGGGGATAACTTGTGCATATCTATTTGATCTTAGATCAGCCGGAGTACCAAAGTCGCCTTTTGAAAACGTCAGTGGTTTTGCACTCTACGGCTATGAAGAGACGCGGTCTTGTTTATATAACTCGACGACGAGCCACCGCAAGTCACGCACCTCATCCAAGACTCGAGTGCATTTGCAGTGCTATGTTTCATTATCAGCTCACATAAGTGCACAGAAGGCGAGTAATGACGGATAATCACTTGGAAGAACCGCTTCTGCCCATTAAACCATGAAGAAAGGCGTATAGCCAATTAACTGTGGGGGGGTATTGTACTCCAGAGTACTGAAGGAAACTCGTCAACCCAACAACCCGGCGTTCGCTTCGAAAGGAAACCATAATCCAGGGTTTTATGCCTCTCAAAAATTTTCCTTTGGTTAGCCCTCTCTGCTTGACCATTAGATTGTGGAGTGAGCCGAAGAAGAACATCAAGACTAATATGCTCTCATTGACGAAATCCTTCATAGCACCTTTAGACGGATTGGTTGCCTTGTCAGTGGGATTACTATGAGGTAACCCAAAACGGAAGATCAATTTTTTAACAAACTGGCGACTGCAGTTGCCGCATCACACTTGCTGACGGCATTGCTTCCACCCAACTTGGAAATTTGTCAACGCACACAAGAAGGTGCAGTTTCTTTAGTCTTTAGACCTCTTGAAAGGTCCAAACCATATCAGCCCCAGACTACAAACAGCACTAAGTAATGGAATCATTCTCAACTCCTTGAGCCAGCACGAGCCCGCGAGAAAATTATGACAGCCATCCATTTACTGACGATATCTCTGCATCAGCATGAGCGTCAACCAATAAAACCCATGATGGAAAAAAGCTTTGGCCAATAGAGATTTTGAGCCGGCGTGATGACCACAATAAACTCAGAATCTCACGCAAGATCTCACGGCCTTCTTCGGGAGAGAAACACAATGCTGGACCACCTGTTACGCTGAATCGTGAATACTCCCATTGACAAAGTCAGTTAGACTTAGACCATAGGGTATCTACCTTACTAAAGTCTCATCCTCAGTACATCGTCTCGGGTCTAATAGCAAGTAGGGAAGGTGTCCACAAGATGGACACCACGTGCACCTAAAGCTAAGATAGCGGGGGGGCAGAGGGACACCCATGACCACAGGTTATACCGGAACACATTCAACCCCACGGCGCGACCACCCCCTCCCAGTGTAAAGGTGGAGGAAAAAGGTACTCTGATGAACTTGAAGGGTATGAAGAATCAGAACACATAGGAGGTACCGGCTTATGTGAGACCCAAAGCGGCTTAAAGCATCGCGCCCCATTTTCCCGATCAAGGTGCTCCCCGTTGATAACCCTTGAAGTGACCAAGCGATGTATCCAACCGCCCGGCGATAAGCCGCCAGAGCGGGTCTTGGAATCCATGTGCTCGTAACATTGCGTGAGCCCAGAAGGTCTGAGTCGCCACAAAATCCTGACACGGCCTCAATTGATCTTTTAGCCATACGAGGTTGAGGTTAAAGCCTCGTATTTAGCTGCATTGTGTACAAGGAACACATTAGCCTCAAAACAAGCCAAAACTTGTAACCATCGTGGGAAGTCAATATGACCCCAGCCCCGGAGCCTTCTAGCTGCCGGGAACCATCAAAATGAATTGTCCAATATGGTATCAGGCATCTCCTCAGGTGTCTGTAACACTTGTCAGTCATTGATGAAATCCACAGCGGTTTAGTTGGGGGAGCGGGGCGCCGGGGGCGGAGGAGCGGGGGAGGCAGGGCGGGGGGGGGTTAGGGGGGGGCGAAGGGGGGGGGGGGGCAGGGGGGCTGAGACTTGATAGCCGTTCTTGGCACATACTTCAAACCATGAGGTAGAGTTCTATGGCCCACTTAGCAACCGGCCTGTGGCTCCTGGTTTTGAATATGTCTCCCAGAGGGGAAATGACCATAGGAAGAATGGATGACCAAGAAAATAATGCTTCAGTTTGCGACTCGCCTGATGTGAAACTCCATATACCAATTCTTCCACTGTGGGTATCGCCTGCTTAGATTAATACAACACATCATGGACATAACTAGGCTGGCCACTGGACGGGTATTCCTACCCGCCCTCTTGCGCCAACAATGCCACCCTGACAGCTGTTTACTGTTAGCCCACATATAGAAGTAAAAGGCTCCTTCTCCACAAGAGAGCAAGGATGGGCGGCTCAGCCAACGACTATTGAGCGTCTCAAACCCTATTATCAGGCATCGTCAACTCCAGAAAAAAATGGTTTGTTTAGTTTCTTCATCATCTGTTGATATAAATGAATGGCCTCTCCAGGCGGCTTATGAACCGGCTTAGAGCGCAAACACGACCGCGCAGGCGGTGTGGACGTCATTGAACACACGCCGGCTTAGCCAAGGAGGGTAACTCTCTTAATCTTCTCGGTTTAGCTTAGTTCCCTCTCTGAGACAGAAAACCCAAGAGTGGCCTATGAGGTACACCAAAAAACCCATTGGCCGGGTAAGCATCATCTTATAAACCCAGAGATTGTACAAAAAGAAAAGTGACTCTATCAGCATCATCCCAGAGCGTCTCCTTTTTCCTGGATTTTTAGCCACAATCAGCTCTCATCAGCATGCTCCTTACGGCTCAATTTGACGTAGTGAAGTGAAAGCAATTTGAGAACACAGCGTTGATGAGTGCGGCAGGGCACCTGAGCCAAAAGGCTAGAAGACATAGCACAAAGCATCCAAAAGGTGTGATGAAAGCCGTTTTCTATGGTCTTGGGACTGCCATTTTAATTTGATGATAACCCAGAATGAAGAGCATCAGGAAACATAAGCTCTCACAACCCTGATGGTGGAATCAAATAAATCTGGTCAATGCGAGGGGAGCAAATGGATCAGCTGGACAAGCCTGCTAGATCAGTGTAATCAACACACATCGCGTCGCGGAGCCGTTTTTCTTAAGTACCAACACCGGTTTAGCCACACCAGATAAGGATGAAAGACGTCAATGATGAACCAGCTGCAGAGCAGGGCCACCTCTCCATCCAATAGCCTTCATGCCACTCCCGTTGAAACGTCGAAGGATGGTTTGACGGGTTAAAATTTGGTCCAACATTAAGAGTGTGCTCAGTTGATTCTCTCGGAACACCCCAGCATGTTAGAAGGTTTCCATGACAAGATGTCTGATTCTCAGCGGATGAACTCGTATGGAGCGCACTTTCTACTATTTAGGATCCATGTTAGCCCTATTGTGAATACATGAGATGAGTTCGCCAGGGATAAAGTCAAACCCTGCTTAGATATCAGCCACTTAAACTCAACAAAGGGTCTTGCTCTATGGTGGGCGTCTTTAAAGGCGGTAATATTCAGCAGGGTCACAACATTATCCTTATAGAACTTAAGCTCCTCAGTAGAACAGGCTGATTCAAGCATAGGCAGCATTCCTTCTTCAACATTCCAAGCAATCCTGTGATCACCATGGATGTAATCGGTGCATTAAGCCCTAGGCATTTTAAGCTGTTAGATAAACATAACAAGGCAGTGCCATGAATGGCATAAGCGGCCATCCAAACAAGGCGATGATAAGGGCTCTTTATTTACCACCTCTCAAACACAAGTATCTGACCGTGATTCTAATCATACGCCAAACGCCACCTCCAAGGGGCTAATCTTACCAACTGGTATATGCGCTTACTAGGTACCAACCATGAAATACTAGAAGATGGCCTAAGCCCTTGATAGTCAAATTCATTCGGCGAAAGAGTATCATAATAAAGGATATTGATTGTTGCTGCCACCGTCCATGAGCACCTAATGAATTTGATAACCCCCAACTGGGGGTACACCAATGCTAGTTGGACCCGGATGGTGTCATCTCGGGGCGGGTGATCCTCTCTACTATGTGATTGGATGCTTACATCGCAAGTATTGAGCTGGTACCGCCGGCTCAACTACACTGACCGCAAGCTATGAACCTTCTGTTTCCTTACAAAGACTGGGTGGTGAAAACATGATATGGCCACCGTTAAGCTACTTTGGATTACTCTAATATCCTGCTTGACTGCTGCGGTTGCCCTGACCAGACTGTTGGTTATACATCGCCTGTCTTATACCTGGATTTGAGACGCCACCGCCAAAGCGGGGCCCCTGTGAGGCGTGAGCACCTGAACCAGCCAGGTGGCCATTATTGTTGCCATGGTTTTTTGATTGATGTTGGCAATTTTTGTACTCTTTCATGATGAAAACAATCCTTCCAAGCGTGAGCGCCAGCTTATTTGGCTGACGTGTTTTGGGCAGGTGTCAGTTCATCATCGCCCATATTAATCTTGGCCTCCAAAAACCTGCCTACCTTGCCATGCGGCATTGTTTTTATGCCAGTTTAGCCACAGAACTTTAGACTACCGTCAGGTTTTGCGTTACCACATATCCTGGTTGTGACAGTTATACCGGTCACGTCTAATACTGGACCATACAATTACCACTCTTCTTTCCCTGGAGACTTTTATCATCAGATCCGGGATCT
The DNA here is from genome assembly GCA_011799875.1 of Thinopyrum elongatum. NCBI lineage: Eukaryota > Viridiplantae > Streptophyta > Magnoliopsida > Poales > Poaceae > Thinopyrum > Thinopyrum elongatum. Next base: position 18,888 of record JAAAXO010000398.1, read on the forward strand.
TGGTAGTAGCAGAGTCGGCATATTGCTTGAGAGCCGGCCAGGCGCTCCCCCATAATCATACAGTGAAGCTTAAAGCCACCCAGTTTGCTTAAGGGGGGTAAAGTGACAATTCTTTCCAGAATCAGAACAGCAGGAGGGGGGGGCGGGGGGAGGGCCTTGCCGCAATGATATCTGATGATGTGGAAATAGCTGAGAACAAAGAAACAAAAAAAGGGGGACCCCTATCCCTATTTATCCCAAACCTTCCACATCCATTTCCCCATCCTCATGTTCGCTCCATACTACCTTCCCCCACTCTTCCTCTGCTTTCTCAATACGCAAAACCCCGTTCTCCCCTATCCCTCCCCTGCCCCTTCTCCCTCCCCATAAAAATCTTTTGACTCCCCCCTTCACTCTTCCCATCGCCTCTATACCCCCCCCCCTATTCATCCTCACCTCTATCCACCCCCCAACCTTCTGCCCAACCAGTCGTTTCCCTCCATTCCCCCCTTCCCACCCCCAACTCACTCAAATGCCCCCCACCCCCTCCATTCCATCCTCCCACCGAAGGCCGGACTCATCCTCCCGCTGCACGCAGTTCCAGTCATAATCGACAGAGGCTGCTTAAACGTTCCTTAAAGTTATGAATGAAGGCGCTTCATCAGCCCATGAATTGATGGAATGGCAGGTAATCCTTTCAACAAGTACGAGCCGTCCATTAACATCATAGTGAATTACTTGCCACATACCCGAATCATTCACTCCCTGCATCTCATAGCTAGTTCGTAGCTTTCGATCCAAGCCTTAGGTGAAGATCAGCTGTGTAGTTAGGCACCTTACGGGGACCTTAAAATCCTGAGGCAAACGTTCATTGCGTGAGGCCGGCACTAGAAACTGTACACCAACTGTCTAGAGTCATCCAGCGGCAATAGTGGCTGAAGGTGCACGGGACTGCTGAAGAGTCCCATTAGCCGCCAATTCCGACTCAAGAGGGCCCTAGCGTGATCCACAAGGGACCTGAGCATATTATCATCACGGGGCGGGTATGTCCATGGGGGGTCATCATTATGAGGTGGGTTACGACGCGTTCGCGCTGGAAACCGCCGGCGACTCAATTCGCGAGCTATAACGCGATTTGGCGCGGGGTTGAGTGACTTCGCTCACGACTGTATGAGTAAGCCGCCCATGCGGTGCCACAGCGTCTGAAGAAGCTCCACAGAATTCGGGTCTCTAGCGCAGCTGGAGACTCGGCCTTCGATGGGATGGCCGGCAGCGTGTAGTGCTGATATCATATTATCAGGGTTAGCATAATGGACAGAGGGGTGGAACCTGTTTGAGGTGGGGTAGATCCCTATGAGGAAGTCAGGCAAAAGGCTGAGCCGAGCTACGGGTCCATGGCGCCTCGGCAGCCGGGTCACACAGGGCGGGTACTGTTCATGCCCCGGCGTATTAAAAGATTTCGCCCCTCGAACTACGACGGTAAACCGCTCTGCGTGCCTCTCGGAAGAACAGCGTTAGACGCATTCTGATCCCATCAGGCGCGAAAAGCTTCGCCCTTATACGTGTGACTCCGCATCCATCAGGGCTTGGCTTCGTTCCATCATGGTGTTCTCTGCATTAAGTCCTCTGGACTTTGGGCACCTCATCTGCACTTTGCCAAGTCCGCCATTTGCCAGTACTTGTATCCGGAGTCACCTCATGGCTAAACAGAGTCGCCAAAGGCCAAGAGCTCAGAAAAGACTTGAGCCAGGGTCGTGCTGAGCCGCTCGTCCACTTCCAGCCAGCAGTGAACCGGGGTTCGTTCACAGCAACTGTTGATGAGTTTAGAACCGGTTGCGTACCAGCCATGAAAAATAGTTAAATAGCTCTACTCGGGCGATCATTAAGGTCCGGAATACGTCACCATCTGAATAGCCCAGCCCGCCATCGTGAAGCTGGTAGAATCGAATCGGTTTCTCAGGGTGGGACATCACTGACAGAGGCCGTCTCTCCACCAGACACAGATCCTTCTCAATGAATCCGCCACAGGGAAACAAAGCCAACAAAGGCATGCTTCTAGCCGGGTGAACCCTGGAGGGTCGCGCGCGCTGAGCGTCGCGATGATGTTGGTGCAGGTTCCGGTCAGGTCTGACTCACCGATCTTGCCGAGAAGACGTGAATCCCCAAAGGGGAACAGGTACCGTACTCGATTGAGTCGCTCGGGGCCCAGCCAGCGTCGTCGATGGTAGATTTGCTGTTGGTGCCTCTTAGTCATCCGGCCCACGGCGTATCCTTTGATCCCTGAGAAGTTGCCTTTAAGACTCGAAACCACGTGTCTGGCCAACACGGTGGGGCGCCAACTGTTGTGGAACAGGGTAACACGGCAGAGCCCTGTGAAGGACACTTAAGTGTGGCGCCCTCGCAGTAGGTTGAGGGTTGAACGGACAAAGTACACAAGTTTACCAGGTTCGGCCCTTCTCAATGAGGATAAAGCCTACGTCTGCTATAGTTGTATGCTTGAGTTCCAATACAAGGGCAGCGATTACGTGACCTAGCTATCGATCAATGTTTCCGAGTAACCGCCGCCGGGTTCACTTTATATCATAGGTCGAGGACGGCGGCTTACAAGAGTCCGAGCCGGGGATCACACAACGTGACCAGTTCGGTTTCTAAATCACCTGCCTTACCAGGCAAGTCATTCGGGCGGCTCACAACTCCGGGAATAGGCGTCACCAGGCCGCTCTTGAGCGCCGTCTTCGCATGGCTTCTTGGGATTACTTGAGCCTTCTTATTGAGCCGCCAACGGTTGTAACCGGCCCTCCATGGCGGGCATGTCATACCCTTTACTTGGGGTAGATCCCACACACATCGCGGTGGGGATGGACATCGTGGTCTCCGTGTTCCCGACCCTTTAGCTACTGGCACACGTACCACCGGTGGCACGCTGTCGTCGGCACTGGGAGTTGTCCAAAGAGGGAGGGGGTGACTGCTTTTCTATTTTAGATTTAGGGGTGTGTATGACATTTGTTTGCCAAGTCAGGCTCGTACAAACCCGGTCCTCACTGTCAGGGGTGGGGGTGGGTGGGGAGGGGTGTGGGTGGGGGGGGGGTCGCGAGGGGGGGCGGTGGGGGATGGGGGTGGGGGATGGGGAGGGGGGGGTGGGGTGGGGGGGGGGGCGGGGGGGGGCGGGGGGTGGGTGGGGGGGGGGGGGTGGGGGGGTCAGGGGTGCGGGGGGGGGGTGGTGCGGGTGTGGGGGTGGGTGGGGGGGGGGGGGGTGGGGTGGTGGGGGGTGTGGGGGTGGGTTGGGGGGGTGGGGGGGGGGGGGGGGGGTGGGTGGCATGGGGTGGGGGGGGGGGGGGGGGGGGGGGGTGGGGGGGGGTGGGGGTTGTGGTGGGGGCTGGGGGTGTGGGGGGGGGTGGGACAACAAAAACACAACAGGGGGGGGGGGGTGGGTGGGGGGGGGGGCGTGGGGGGGGGGGGGGTTGTTTTTTTTTGGGGGGGTGTGGGGGGGGGGGGGGGGGGGGGGGGGGGGGGGGGGGGGGGTAGGGGCATTTAAACTGGCCAAATCATCTGATCAGTGGTTTTTGCAACAACTTAACTGGGATTGTAGTGTTTTTTGCAACGGATTAACGAGTTGGTGGTTTTCTGCAAACCTAGCCGCAAATGTGGTAGTTTTGTGCAATTAACTCAAGATTTTTTTCCTTCTTTAGTCAATACTGGCCAATTTTTTCTTTGGCATGACAACAAGTCTTTGACAAACTAAGCATCAAGGGAGCTTTGTTCTAGTGTTATACTTTCTCTAACTAAACTTTTGATAAGGTCTTCTCATCATCTCAACAATTTGGATGTTGTTCAGCATACAATTTGTACAGTTTAATATATGGTTTCCACAACTCAAATTTTTGGGTAATGGTTTCAGGTGAGAATGTTATCGCAGATGTTGGTTCACGCTTTAAATCTAAACATAACATAGTGTTTTCATAAATATGAAAAGTTAAATGGGATATACCATATATTTTTTCACAAATATGAAATAGTTAAATGAGGTATACCATAACTTATACATCTGTGAGTATAGGTAGTAGCTACTAGAAAGGGAAAATGAAAGATCGCATTTATGATACACTCAATAGCATTGGAAGACATAAGTACCATGTATCCACAAGGACAGACACTGCACAGTGGTGCTAACTGCCATCTTAAATTTTGTGCATGTGCTCGTACACATACTATGAACAACTAATAGTATAGCACTATAATATATTGTTGATTTATTGAGCTGATGTTTGGTGCTCAATTGGATTTAGAATCCATAGTATCTTGTACCCACGTGGACAAGCACTACACGATGGGCTAAGTGCCCTCTTAAATTTTGTGCATGTGTTTGTATACAGTTTATGAACACCTAATACTTTCTCCATTTCTTTTTTTACTTTGCATATGAGTTTTGTGTTAAGTCAAGCTTTCTAATGTTTGACCAAGTTTAAAGAATAGATATCAACATTCACATTATCAATAAGTATCATTAGATAAATCATGGAATATTATATTGTTATTTGTCTGATATTGCAGATGTTGATTTTTTCTAATATAAATTTGGTTGAACATGACAAAGTTTACCTGAAAAGTAAACTAATAGGCAAAGTACGAAGAAACGGATGGAGTAGTATAGTACTAGATGTTGGGGAACGTTGCATGGAAAACAAAAAATTTCTACACACACGAAAGATCTACATGGAGATGACTAGCTACGAGAGGGGGAGGGGGGGGGGGGGGGGGGGGGGGGGGGGGGGTGAGAAATCTACATACCCAGTAGATCGATAAGCGACGTCGTTTATGAACGCGGTTGATGTAGTCGTACCTTACGATCGATCACGATCCACCGATTCTAGTGCCGAACGGACGGCACCTCCGTTTAGCACACGTGTGGCTCGATGACGGTCTCCTCCTTCTTGATCTAGCAAGATGGAGAGGAGAAGTAGATGGATTCACACCAACATGACGGTGTGGTGGTGGTGGTGGCACCGATAGCGATTCGCTAAGCGTCGCCGGGACGAGGCGGTTGAATACGGAAGTAACGGAGGAGAGGGCACCAAGGGTTGGTGTTCCTCTTGTGTTGCCCCTCCCTTATATATACGGCGAGGGGCGTGGAAAAAGCCCTAAAGGCTAGGGTGCAGTAAGGGGAGAGAGGACTTGGGACTCCAATTCAATCCTATTCCTACTAGAACTCCTTCCTTTTTTTGCCTTCCCTAGCCAAATGGGCTATGTGAGGATTGGTGCGCTAGCCCAATATAAGCCGGGTGCCTCTCTGCGAGCCATGGCAAGCACTTGGGTCGTGGTGAACACTTGTGGACTTCCGGACCCTCCGGAATCCTTCGGAACTTCGGGAAGCTTCCGGTACAATACCCAAAAAAACTACACCTTTTTCCGGAACCAAAATCGATGATTCCCCATATATATATATATCTCACCTCTCGCCATCCGAGAGTCCTCGAGTAATGTCCGGGAATCTCATCAGGGACTCCAAACAACATTTGTTACCACTATCAAATATCCCAATAACTACTCTAGTGTCAATGAAAGTTAAGCGTGCGGACCTACGGGTTCGGAATTTGTATCAGACGAGGCACTCTCCGGTCAAGAACCAATAGCGACTTGGATGCCAATATGGTTCCAATAGTTGCCAACGAATATCTTATCGTTTGAACCTTTATGACAACATTACGTAATTCCCTTTGTCTGTCGGATGTTACTTGCCGAGATTCGCTCGTCGGTCTCTCTATACCTGGTTCAATTGTTACGGCAAGTATCTTTCTTGTCGGTAAACATCATCTCAAGCCAACTAAACTCCATAGTCACTTTGCTTGCAAGCTCTTAGTGATGTGTTTACCGGAGGGCCCAGAGACCTCTCCGATACACGGAGTGACATCCATCTCGATTCACCGACAACTCAACCAGGGGACACCTTCGGGATACCTGTAGAGCCTGTTTATGATACCAGTTACGTTGTGATGTTGATAGCACACAAGGGATTCCTCCGGTATTGCGGGAGTTGCAGATCTCATTGGTCGAAGGAAACATGATTGTATTAAGAAAAGCAGTACAATAAACTGAACGATCATTAGCTAGGCCAATGTTGGGTTCTTGTCCATCACCATCATTCTCTAATGATGTGATCCGTTAGCAAATGACAATCATGGTCTATGGTTAGGAACCTTAACCATCTTTGACAAGGAGATAGTCTATTAGAGGCTCACTAGGGACACGGTATTTGTTATGTATCCAACATGTATTTAAGTTTTGGTCAATACCAATTCTAGCATGAATAATAAACGTTTATCAGAGTAAGGAAAATAATAAATAACCATTTTTATTATTGCCTCTAGGCAATTTCCATCAGTCGCCCCACTGCACTAAGAGTCAAAATCTAGTCACATCCACATGTTGATTAACACACGAAGGTTCACTAGAGTCAATAATCTAGTTCAATCGCCATGTGATAACACCCAAAGAGTTTAAGGTGTGATCATGTTTTGCTTCTGATTGAGAAAGTTTAGTCAACAGGCCTGCAATTCAGACCGTATGTATTTGGCAAATTTCTATGTCTAGAATGCTCTGCATGGAGCTACTCTAGCTGATTGCTCCCACTTTCAATATGTTTCCAGATTGAGATCAGAGTCATCCGGATTGGTGTCAAATGCTGCATCGACGTAACCCTTGACGACGAAACTCTTATCACCTCCATACCGCAGAAACATTCCTTAGTCCTCTTAGGTACCTAAGGATAATTTTGACGTTGTCCAGTGATCCACTACTGGATCACTGTTGTATCCACTTGCCAGACTCATGGCACGCAACAAAGGTCTGTACAAAAAAATGGCATACTTTATGAACCTATGGCTGAGGCATAGAAATGACTTTCATTCTCTCTTATTCTTCTGACGTGCGGGCTTTGAGTCATACTCAACTCATACTTGAAACACAGGCAAGAACCCTTTCTTGACTAATCCATTTTGAACTTTCAAACTTTGTCAAGGTACGGGCTTGTGAAAGTTACCTATTAAGCGTCTTGGATCTATACCTATAGTTTGATACCCAATATGTAAGCAGCTTCACCGAGGTATTCATTGAAAAATTCTTATTAAAGTATCCTTTATGCTATCCAGAATTCTATATCATTTTTCAATCAGTAATATGTCATCCACATATAACACAAGAAATGCTTACAGAGCTCCAAACTCACTTTCTGTATAAAGAAAGGCTTCTCCGTTAAGTATATAAACATATGCTTTGATACATCATCAAAGCGTATATTCCAACTCCGAGATATTGCAACAGTCCATAAAAAGATAGCTGGAGCTTGCACACTTTGTTAGATCCTTAGGACGACAAAAACTTTATTGCATCATATACAACTTCTTCCTTAAGAAAACTATAAGGAATGTAGTTTTTTGACATCAATCTGCCAGAGGTTACCTAATCATAATTGCGGCAATTGCTACATGATTTGGCCCAATTAATTCATCGCTAGGGTTGAGAAGTTCTCTCGTATCAAACCCTTGAACTTGTCAAAAACCTTTCTGCAACAAGTCGAGCTTTGTAAACAGTATATTACATCAGCGTCCGTATTCCTTCTTAAAGATCCATATTCTAATGGCTTGACGATCATCGAGGCAAATCCACTAAGCCACCTTTTCTCATACATGGATCCATCTAGATTCATGCCTCAAGCCATTTTTTGGAATCGGGCTCATCATAGCTTTCTCATAAGTGTAGGTTCGCGTTGTCTAACAACAGGGACTTCCAGGACAGGGTTACGTACCAATCTGGTGTGAACGCATTTGGTCGAACTACGAGGTATTTAGTAGTAACTTGCATCCAAAGTTCATGATCATCATCATTAGCTTCTTTCTCTGTTGGTGTAGGCATCCGGGAATGGTTTTTTGATGTGCTCTTCCATTTGAGAGAGTACAATTACCTCATCAATTTCTACTTTCCTCCCACTCACTTATTAGAGAGAAACTCATTCTCTAGAAATGCCCCATTTTTCGCAACACAGATCTTGCTTGGCTCTGGTAGAAGGTGTACCCAATTTGTTTCTTTAGGGTATCCTGTGAAGACGCATCTCCGTTTGGGTTCGAGCTTATCGGCGGAAGCTTTTTGAAAGAAGCGGTGAATCCCCAAAAACTTTTAAGAAACAAAGCTCTAGGTTTCTTGCCAAACCACAGTTCAACGTGTCATCTCAACGGATTTAGACGGTGCCCTATTGAACGGAATGCGGCTGTCTCTAAGGCATAACCCAAAATGATAGTGCAAAATTGTAGAGACATCATTAGAACGCAACCATATCTAATAAGTATGGTTATGATGATTCGGACACACCATTACCTGTGGTGTTAGGTGGGTGTGGGGCGTTGTGAAACTATTCCACTTGTTTTAAATTGAAGGACAAACTCGTTAAATCAAATATTCGCCTCGCGGATAGATAGTAGAAATTATTTTCTTGTTAAACGATGATCTCAACTGCCCTCAAATTTTTGAATTTCACAAGGTTGCAACTTGTGTTTCATCAAGTAGATTAACCCATACTCATTCAAACACTGTGAAGGTGAGAAAATAACCGATACCCGCAGCGTTGACTTCAACACTCATCGGACGCATACATCGGTATGTATTATTCCAATAAGTCATTAGCCTCTCCATGTTCAGGAGAAGGAGTTGTAGATCTTGCCCATGAGGCATGGTTCGCAAGTATCAAATGATCATAATCAAGTGATTCCCAATAGTCCATCGCATGGAGTTTCTCATGCGCTTGACACCCCAATATGACTTAAAGGAGTGCCAGAAGTATGTTGCACATCATTAATCAAATTTGCACTTTTAGGCATCAATTTAGGACATGTTAATCACTACGATCGAGATTAAATTAAACCTTTACATTGGGTGTAGGACCAAGAAGGTTTAGTCATGTAAAAGAACAAACAATTATTCTCTGACTTAATGAATAAACCGTATTGCCAATAACCAAATTAATGTTCAGTGCCTCAACGGCAAACACAAAAACATTTATGTAGGACAACACTTATCCCGAAGTAGAGGGAGTGGCGATGGTGATATATCAATCTTGGAAAACACTTCCAAACACACACCATCACCTTCCCTGGACTAGTCTCCGTTATTTGCAACTCTGTTTAAGTTACAAAATATGAGCAAATGACCAGTATCAAATACCCAGGCGAATACTACGAGCACTAGTAAGGAACACCTCATACATGTATATTCAAAATTGATACCCTTTGTTCACTTGTCATCCTTCTTATCCGCCAAATATTGGGCGATCCGCTTCTATGACCATACCCTTGCAGTAGAAGCATCATGGTCTAAGGCTTGGGGCTAGCTTTGGGCTTCTTCAAGGAGCTGGACAACTTCATTGCCGTCCTTTCGGAAGTACTTCTTCCCTTGACTTTCTTAAAAATGCGTTGCTCTTGTAACCATCAACACTGATGCTCTTTCTTGAATTTCTACCTCCGCCGATTTCGCATCGCGAAGAGCTTGGGAATCGTTTTATACATCCCGTGCATATATATTCATTCACGAAGCTCTAGTGCTTGGCGATAGTGAATGGAGAACTCTGTAATCACGCTCTTATCTGGAAGAGAACTCCAACTTGATTCAAGTGATTGTAGTACCAGACATTTGAGCACATGCCTCATGACTGAGCTATTCTCCTCCATTTGTAGGCAAATACTTGTTGGAGTCTCATACCTATCACAAGGCATGAGCCTGAATACCAATTCAGCTCTTGGACCATCTCATATGTTTAGGGCGTTCAAACGTCTTGTGGCGCCTGATTCTAAGCCGTAAAGCATGGCGCACTGAACTATCAAGTAGTCATCAGATCGAGCTTGTCAAACGTTCATAACGTCTGCATCAACTCCTGCAGTAGGTCTGTCACCTAGCAGTGCATAAAGTACATAATTATTCTGTGCAGCAATAAGGATAATCCTCAGATCATAGACCTAGTCCGCATTATTGCGACCATCATCTTTCAACTTAGTTTTCTCTAGGAACGTATCAAAAATTGGGGAAGCTATATCGCGAGCTATTGATCTACAACATAATTTTCAAAGACATTTTGACTATGTTCATGATAAATCTTAGTTCAATTAATCAAATTACTAATGAACTCCCACTTAAATCAACATTCCTCAAGTTGTCTAAGTGATACATGATCCAAATCAACTAAACCATGTTCGATCATCACGTGAGATGGAGTAGTCTTCAATCGTGAACATCTTTATGTTGATCATATCTACTATATGACTCATGTTCGACCTTTCGGTCTCTAGTGTTCCGAGACCATGTCTGTACATGCTAGGCTCGTCAAGTTTAACCCAAGTATTCTGCGTGTGCAAAACTGGCTTACACCCGTTGTATGTGAACGTAGAGTCTATCACACCCGATCATCATGTGGTGCTTTGAAACGATGAACTTTAGCAACGGTGCATACTCAGGGAGAACACTTTTATCTTGAAATTAAGTGAAGGGATCATCTTATAATGCTACCGTCGTTCTAGGCAAAATAAGATGCATAAAAGATAAACATCACATGCAATCAAAATATGTGACATGATATGCTCATCATCATCTTGTGCTTTTGATCTCCATCTCCAAAGCATCAACATGATCTCCATCGTCACCAGCTTGACACCTTGATCTCCATCATTGCGTCGGGGTTGTCTCGCCAACTATTGCTTCTACAACTATTGCTAATGCATAGCGATAAAGTAAAGCAATTACATGGTGCTTGCATTTCATACAATAATTAAAAGACAACCCTAAGGCTCCTGCCGGTTGTCGATATTACAAAACATGATCATCTCATACAACAACATATATCACATCACGTCTTGACCATATCACATCACAACATACCCTGTAAAAACAAGTTAGACGTCCTCTACTTTGTTGTTGCAAGTTTTACGTGGTTGCTACGGGCAACTAGCAAGAACCATTCTTACCTACGCAAAACCACAACGGTGATTATCAAGTTTGCTATTTTAACCTTCTTCAAGGACTGGCCATGGTCAAATTCGATTCAACTAAAGTAGGAGAAACAGACACACGTCGGCCACCTTTATGCAAAACAAGTTGCATGTCAGTCGGTGGAACCGGTCTCATGTGCGTCGACATGTAAGGTTGGTCCAGGCCGCTTCATCCCACAATGCCGCCGAATCAAAATAAGACTTTGGTGGTAAGTAATATGAACATCACTGCCCACAACTTCTTTGTGTTCTACTCGTGCATATCATCTACGCATAGACCTGGCCTATGATGCCACTGTTGGGGAACATTGCATGGAAAACAAAAAAATTCTACGCACACGCAAGATCTATTCATGGAGATGCATAGATACGAGAGGGGGAGAGCATCTACATACCCTTGTAGATCGCTAAGCGGAAGCGTTTATCACGCGGTTGATGTAGTCATACTCTTCGCGATCCGATCATGATCCAACCGATCTAGTGCCGAACGGACGGCACCTCCGAGTTTAGCACACGTGCGGCTCGATGACGTCTCCTCCTTCTTGATCCAGCAAGCAGGAGAGGAGAAGTAGATGGGATCACAACCAACATGATGGCGTGGTGGTGATGGTGGTGGTGGAGCACCGACAGTGCTTCGCTAAGCGTCGCCGGGACGAGGCGGTGGAACTACGCACTAGTAGAAAAAGGCCCATTTGTCCTGGTTCATAAGGCCCATTTGTCCCGGTTCGGGAACCGGGACTAAAGCCCAACACCTGTACTCCCGGTTCTTATACTAACCGGGACAGATAGGGCTCCACGTGGCCGCTGCGGCGAGCCCAGAGAGGAGGGCCTTTAGTCCCGGTTGGTAACACCAACCGGGACCAAAGATCATCCACGTGTCAGCAGCTCAGGAGCTGGGGTTTTTGTTTTTTTTTTAAGGGGGGGGGGGGTTTGGGGGTTTTGTAGGGTTAATTGAGGTTTCATATATTGTGTTAGCTAGCTAATAGCTAGAGAGAAGTGTCCTCTCTTATCTCCGTGCTTGGTCGACGCTACGTACTATACGTATAGAGAGGACTCGAAACGCTAGCTAGCAAGCAAATGAAGGAAACCATTAAGTACACAAGATCGTCATGAACATATAAAGAGAGAAGTGATCGACCTCCTCCTTCTCCGAGAGATTGGGAACAACAAGTTTTCGTATATCTATCCGACGCTACTAGCTACATATATACAATATAAGATCTCTTACAATCCCTAACATTTGATGTCAAGTTCCACATGGTATTCTCCAGCTGGATTGATGATGTGGTCAAGAAAAAAATCCGCCCAATTCCTCTTGAATTGCTTTTATGCGATCTTGTGGTAGGAGTTCATCCCGCATCTGCCAAATCTAATTTGAAGAAGGGGGTCAATACATATATATGAATGAAACTCAACACAAATGATGGTAATAAAATAAAATTGTGAATATTATTGCTTATGCACTTCATATTATTTTTCAGAGTAGCCCCACCTAGAGGTCGTCGCGTTGTAGATGTACTCGTGAACGTAGTATCCACAAAAATTATTCCCGCCTTCCTACCACAACCACTTTACGAGAAATAAAGGTCAATCAAAGTGATAATCAAGCATTATAAATGGTATTGATGAAACTAGCTAGAATCAATGGGAGATGCGCGGAACTAGCTAGTAGTACTTACTTTCGGGTGTGTAAATCGCAGCTCCCCCGGCAGTCCCGGAGCTTCTGTGGTGAACACTTTCCAAACCCTGCGAGACAAAGAAAATAATTACTTGATATCAGGAAATGACCAAAGTTGCCAGTATGGTGCGATAATGATCGATTGAACTTACTTTTGGAGCATTTCAGTCATGGCCGCATACTCCTTGGGATCTTTTCGTCTTGAGTCTAAGACGGTTACTAGTCCCTGCTCAAGCTTAATCTCTAGGAGAATAAAGTGGAAGCTGCGCACGCATGCACAACTCATCAATTATATTACTATAACCTCAAGTAATAAGGGAAACCGAATATGCAGAAGACAGTAACACTCACTTGAAGTTGTAAGGAAAGAGTATTTTATCTTTGTTTTGATTTTGAAGCAACGATTGTAGCAAGTTGGCCTCGGTTTCTTTCGCATTATATGTAACCGTCCATTCATCTATGAGATTTGTGTTAATGAACCCAATATCATAGATTTGTGCATTTCTGCATTCGACGATCTTCAATCTGCATAATATAGTGAGGATATATTATATATACATGCAATGAAAGAGCTGAGCTATATATAGAGACTAATTATAGAAGTATAGTACTTAAATAGTAGCAAGTGATGATTATTTTTATCGAGGTCCTTTTGATTGAAAAACTGGAAGAACTCCTCAAATGGAACAGACAACGATCAATTCCAACGACGAGGTAGTGCTCCTCTTAACTCTCAGCGTCAAAATATCCTTCCCAAACTTGCAGGTGTCCATGTACCAATTATGGAATCTTCGCATCATCGTTGTTAGAGGAGGATCACCAGGTCTGACGAGAGGCTTCCCGTACGTGTATTTGTGTTCGTCCACCTCCTTGTATCAAAAGTGCATCATGGGCAGGTAATCACCAGGATTGGTACCGGGCAGCATCCCCGGCAGATTTGCGACGATATCGCTAGACACCTTGAGCGGGGGGCACGATTGGTTTGCCTATTCGCCGAGCTGGGGAATTTTGTTCCTCTTCTTTCGTTCTTGTAACCTTTTGTCACTTGAAGTAGTTCCCGACCGGCGCGCTCCTTCCACTGCCTTTTTCAGAGCGCGGACATGGTTGTCATCCAGCGGAGGCGGTGGTGGTCGCTTCAGGTTCTTCAAAGTGCGCTTCAATTTCACCGGATCCATCTTCTCCTCCGGAGGTGGATTTTTCTTTGCAAAAAACTCCTTCACTTGGGCTTGACAGATCTCCGCGTTTTCCTCCTCGGTCATCTCATATGGTAACTTCTCTAGAGGCTTGAGAGATGGACCGAATTTGTATTGCCTCCCGCCTCTGGCTGTACTTCTAGACGCCGGAGCAGCCGGAGCGGCTGCGGCTGTCTTCCTTTGTTGCTTACGAGGCGGAGAAGGAGGTGGAGTGCTACGACGCACCGGAGCAGCCAGAGCGGTGGCGGCTGTCTTCCGCTGTTGTTGACGAGGCAGAGAAGGAGGCGGGCTGCTCGGACGCGCTGGCGCAGGCGGAGAAGGAGGCGGAGTGCCGCCACGCACCGGAGCAGCTGGAGAAGGAGGCAGAGTGCCGCCACGCGGCGGAGCAACCGGAGAAGGAGGCGGAGTGCCCTGATCACTCGCTAGAGGAGGAGACGGAGGAGGAGGTGGAGTGCCCTGACTCGCCGGAGGAGGAGGTAGAGGCATCCAGTTCGGAAGGTTGATGAGCTCCTTCCGCCATAGACATGGAGTCTTCAGAGCAAGACCCAGCTGAGTCTCCCCTTCACCGGTAGGGTGGTCAAGCTCGAGCTCCTCAAATCCCTCCGTTATTTCATCGACCATCACAACAGCATAGCCTTCTGGAATTGGAAGGCAGTGAAAAGTTGCACCGGGTTGAGGAGGTGCAACAGAGCCGACAGCCGCCTTGAATTGAGGTGCTGCCATTGCGCATAAGGTGGCAATCTTGAGCCTCCGTGAAGCATCCATGGGTAGCTGGGAGCCGTGAAGTGAGGCTGCTGAAGGAGCTCGGTGGAAGCCACGCTGCTTCTCCGCTAAGATGGCGGGGGTAGCTTCTGGGGTAGCTTCGGCAGGTCGTGCCTCTGAACTAGTGCTTGTTTCTCTAGCGCTCGTACCCTTGCATTCAGCTTCTGCAGTTCGGTTTGCTCACTTTCCTCCTCCTCTCCGGGTTTTGTAAAACGCCTGCGCTGGGAAACCCTTCCTTCCACGCAACGGAGCCTGCCGTGCCTCGTGTTCGTCCTGGGTGCTCAGGATTCCCGAGGGCTGTGTGAGCTCGTCATTCTCTCTGTCGGGAACGAACGTCCCTTGCTGCGCTGCGGCGATATACTTCTGAAGCTTCTTGAGGGGTATTTCAAGTTGCTCCTTCGTCCAACGACACTTCCCTGTTCAGGGTCCAGGTTCCCCCAACCCCGAAGAACCAAGTCCTTGAACGGTCTGGCCAGTTCAATATCTCTGGTTCGACCCCTTTATCAAGCAGGTCCTTCTCAGCCTTGTCCCACAACGGCCGGGCTTTGAGGTAGCCACCTGACCCCGTGCGATGGTGATACTCTTCTTTGCAGCATTTTTCTTGTTTGTCGCTGACATCTTTCTACTCTTCTCCGATGTTTGTGGGCCACAATGCGGGCCAGTGATCTCTTATTTCCAAATCGGCCGGTGATTCTGGAGTCTTCCCTTTGTCGACAAACATTGATTTCAACTCATTCTTCCACCTCCTGAATAGATATCCATCTTCTTAAGAGCATGAGCCTTGACCAATGGCTCTATAACTGGCTTATCCGGATTCTCCCTCTGGCGGTAGGGTGAAATTTGCCTCAGCGCGGTCCAAAGTCATCTTTCTGTCTATCGTGACAAAAGACACTTGAGGGTCTTCGCTCTTAGGCTTATTCCATTGGTGGATGCTGATTGGGATCATGTCATAACAAGAACCCCGCACTGAGCAGAAAAGGTTCCTTGGTCCGGCTGGGTTCAATCGGTTGGCCATCGCCCTTGATTGCTGTGATCGTGAACCTTTCATCCTGGCGCAACCTTTTCTTCGGGCCTCGTCTCGTTACCGAAGTTTGGCTCGATCCGGAGGGCAGAAGAAAGAAGAAAGAAGAGAGTTAATATTGTACATACCAAACAATTAATGCATGAATTAGCTAGTCAGCACAGGCTTAATTAATATATATACCTCGCCAGACTTTGCAACATCTCCTTCCTCTGTTCGCTCACCGGAGCAGTCATCACAGTCTCCCTTCTTCCACCGGCATTCCGTCACACGGAGCCATCATAATCATGTCCTTTCCACCTCCATTGTTCGATCACCGGAGCCTGCTTCACCCTCTCCTTCCAGACCATCGGTGTCGTTGAGAAATGACAAGACAATCACCTCCGCCGAGGATTAGTCCCCAATAAACTGTTCTGCTTCGATGTCTCTGTGCTCCATAGTTTCTGCAAATATTACAACATGGCAATTAATATAAAAACATGACAGATGGATATATTAGTGCAAACATAGACCTAGCTAGCTGACGCTTCTACGGTTTGGGGTGGCCTCGACAACGCTTCTAGGGTTTGGGGTGGCCTAGGCAACGCTTCTAGGGTTTGGGGTGGCCTCGACAACGCTTCTAGGGTTTGGGTCGGACCGCCTCTCTCATGAATGTCCGACGTCCGGACCGACAAGGGATTAACAAAATGACGCCATTTGGATGTGCATAAAATGGTCCATTTTTCCTGATCTCATCTACCCTCTATATGTCACGTTGTCTAGTGTCAAAGAATTCAAGAAAACCATGACTTCATCATTAGCCGGAAATGACATGCGTATAATGGTACGAAGCTCTTCAAAGTTGTTTTGGAACGGAGTTCCCGATAGAATAATTCGCTTTTTGGTACAAAGTTCAGCAAGAGCCTTCCGAATATCGCTATTTGGAAGGCCTTTGCTAAAATTCGTACCAAAAGGCGAATTATTCTATTAGGAACTCCGTTCCAAAACAACTTTGAAGAACTTCGTAGCATCATATGCCTGTTACTTCCGACTAATGATGAAGCCATGGATTTCTTCAATACTTTGACAGACAACGTGACATATAGAAGATTATATATATAGATGAGATCAGAAAAAAATTGGATCAACTTGTGCACATCCATAATGGGGGCATTCTTGATAAATCTATATATGTCAAAATTCAAACTTTGACATATGATCAAACTTTGACATATGATCAAATGTTGCATATGTCAAAATTCTAACTTTGACAATGATCAAACTTTGATATATGATCAAATGTTGCATATGTCAAAATTCAAACTTTGACATATGATCAAACTTTGATATATGTCCACCGTGATATAAATAATACATAGACTTGTTCGGGGCGAGAGGGGGTTGATCGACGTCTCCCTCATGTCGAAGTTACGGAGTTATTTCTAGTGGTTTGGGTGGCCTCGAGAGTTTGTCGGGTAGGGGCGGGAGGGGGTAGGAGACCCCCCCTCATGTCGAAGTTATCGGGGAGGGGGTATATCGACCCCCCCTCATGTTGAAGTTATCGGGGAGGGGCTATATCGACCCCCCCCCCCTCATGTCAAAGTTATCGGGGAGGGGCTATATCGACAACGACATACATATAGCCACATACATATAAAAAAAATCTATGAACATCCATACATACATATAGCCACATACATATATATGGCTATGAAAAAAAATTCATCATATAAAAAAAATGTTATCTGGGAGGGGGTATATCAACCCCCCCCTCATGTCGAAGTTATCGGAGAGGGGCTATATCGACAATGACATATACATATAGCCACATACATATAAAAAAATTCTATGAACATCCATATATACATACATATAGCCACATACATATATATGGCTATGAAAAATGCTATGAACAAAACAATTAATACATATATGAACAAAACAATTTTATGAACATCCATACATACATAGCCACATACATATATATACACATTATATATGAACAAAACAATTTTCATCATATAAAAAATATCAACATATATACATTATATGTGAACTCCACCATTTCTCTAAAAAAAATCTCTATGCAAATTCCTCTAAAAAAATGACTTTGAAAAAAAATGATATCCATCTATACATACATAGCCACATACATATATACATGGAAAAAATGCTACGGCGATGGCGGCGATGGCTCACAGCGGGGGCGGCGATGGCACGGCTACGGCGACGGCGGCGATGGCACGGCGACAAGAGAGCGACGGCGACGGTGGGGGCGGGCCGGGGCAGGGGCGCGCTCGGGGGCGGGGCAGCAGGGGCGGGGGCAGGGGCGCGGGCTCAGGGAAGACGACGACGACGGCGATGACGGGGCACGGGCGACGGCGACGACGGCGAAGGGGACGACGGGGCACGGGCGACGAGCATCGGGCGGCGACGGGGCAGGGCGCGGCGACGGGGGCGAGGAGTGGCCTGGCGGCGTCGGGGTAGAATGGGAGCACTTGGGGAAATTTTCCTAAGTGTTGGCTTATATAGCCACACCTTTGGTCCCGGTTGGTGCCACGAACAGGGACCAATGCCACCCTTTGGGCCCGGTTCGTGACACCAACCGGGACCAAAGGTCTGTTTTGGCCAGGCGAAAGGGCGGGAAGCACAACCCTTTGATCCGGTTGGTGGCATGAACGGGACCAAAGGGTGGCATTGGTCCGGTGGTGGTGCACGAACCGGTACCATGCACCCTTAGTCCGGTTTGGTGTCACCAACCGGGACAAAAGGCCTTGTGCTTGCCTGCGGCCAAAAGTTTAGTCTCACCTCGCTAGTTGAGGGGCGCGGATGGAGTGGTTTATAAACCCACTGCCGCTGCCCTCTCGAGCTCCTCTCAAATGCAGGTTACGGGCCTAAAATGACTTGCTTGTGTGCCTGTGGGGCTACTGGGCCTTCTGCGGCCTGAATCCTGGCCCGTGGTTGGGTTTTAGTCGTATTCAGGCCGTGGTGGCCCAGTAGGTGGCATTTTTTTTCTATTTTTTTCCAGTTTTCTGTTTTGTTTTTTGCTTTATTTATTTTCTTTTATTTTTTTTAATTCTTTTTGCTTTTAGGTAATAAATATTATAAACTTTCTGTTAGTGCCATTAGTTTTCCAATTCGAATAGTTTAAATTTGAATTCTTTGAAATTGTGTGTGAATCACTAGTTTGTGATTAACTTCACTATAAAAATGATTTTTGAGTGATTCTTTTACTGAGCTATGTAATATTACTGTGTTTTATCATTATATTCAAAAACAGTTTTTGTTATTTTAGTTTCTAACAAAAAAATCTTTTGTTTTTTGTTATTTTTGAGTGATTCACACAAAAAAAAAATCTATTTTTTTCCAGTTTTTCTGTTTTGTTTTTTGCTTTACTTATTTTCTTGTTTTTTTGCTTTATTATGTATTTATTTTTGCTTTTAGTTAATAAATATTATAAAACTTTCTGTTAGTGCCATTAGTTTTCCAATTCGAATATGTTAAATTTGAATTCTTTGAAATTTGTGTGAATCAACTAGTTCATTCTTTTTTCTATTAGAGTTTCATTAAAGTTTTCTAGTTCATTTCTTTTAGCTTATTATTTTTGCTATTAGAGTTTCATAAGTTTGAGAGGGTTACGGCAAAAAACTGGATGCACTTCGTGTACAAAATGGACAATCTCTTTCGAAGTATCAGGTTGGACGAAAAACTCATCTGTCACAAAGGGATTTCATTTTTTGAACTTATTTGAACTCCAGACTTTTTGTGTGCTAAAATGAACCATTCAAAGAACATCATCAATTTTGAACCCTTTCTGAGTTCATTCTGTATTTTTCATGCATTTACTGATTTTTTTTGAGCTAAAAGACCCTGAAATTGAAGAAAAGCACTCAAATGAACTCTGAAGAGGTTTGAAAATTGGCATGATATCATCATTTCACCCCATGCATGTGTAAAAGTTGAGAGGGTTACAGCAAAAACTGGATGCACTTCGTGTACAAAATGGACAATCCCTTTCGAAAGTATCAGGGTTTCGGGCGAAAAACTCATCTGTTACAAAGGGATTTCATTTTTTTGAACGTTTTTGAAACTCCATACTTTTTGTGTGCTTCAAACTGAACCATTCAAAGCAACATCATCAATTTTCAACCCTTTCTGACTTCATCTGTTATTTTTTCATGCATTTACTGATTTTTTTGAGCTAAATGACCCTGAAATTGAAAAGACATCAAATAACTTGACAGGTTGAAAATTGGCATGATATCATCATTTCACCCACATAGCATGTTGCGAAAAAGTTGAGAGGGTTACGGCAAAAACTGGATGCACTCGTGTACAAAATGGACAATCTCTTTGTACGAAGTATCGGGGTTTCGGCACAAAAACTCATCTGTTACAAAGGGATATTCATTTTTTGAACTTATTGAACTCCACACTTTTTGTGGGCTCAAATGAACCATTCAAAGCAACATCATAAAATTTTCAACCCTTTTCTGAGTCATCTGTTATTTTATGTTTACTGTTTTTTTTGAGCTGATGACCTGAAATTGAAAAAGCACTTCAAATGAACACTGAAGAGGTTGAAAATTGGCATGATACATCATTTCACCCACATAGCATGTGCTAAAAAGTTGAGAGGGGTTACAGGCAAAAAACTGGACTGCACTCGTAGTCACAGAAACATGGACAACTC
>JAAAXO010000399.1:0-38918 GCA_011799875.1 Thinopyrum elongatum
ATGTTCAAGCTCAAAATATGTATAGAAACAATACTAAGTAAGTGCGAATAGAGCATGTTCACAAACAGGAGAGAGAAAAGGCTTAATTATAGTAAATTCCTAGAATCGACTGTAACCTTTAGCAACTAACTTTTTTACTTGTCTCATCATAGGAATAAAACACCTCTTTCGTTTGAAACCCCACTTGCAACGAAAGGTTTCTTCTCTGCTAGGTAATCTTATTAAATCCCAAGTGCCATTGCTTTTCAAGTGATCCATCTCCTATGCATAGCATCATCCCAATTATTACTATCACAGAATAATAGCCTCGGAATATGAAGAAGGCTAACATTTACCTTCAATTTCTGTTGCAACAGGATAAAGCAAAAGAAAAAAATTTATTGCACTCTTTAATTAACCTTTTAGGTTTATCATACCGCTAACTCCGCCACAGCGAGATCCAAACCCCCTGATGGAACAATAGGCTGATTGGAGTGGGAGACTGTAGCATTGTTATCTCAACGAAAGGTTCATCATGTGCATCAACATTTTCATTATCCCATGATATCATGGAATTAATAGCATGCTTACACTGAACAGTAGTAGGTTGTTGCTCACTCTCAATAGGAACATTAGTAGATGGAACAGATGGAACATCGCAGTTCATTAAAGCAAAAATATCTGTTGGGAAACGTTTTGCATGGAAAAAAAATTCTATGCACACGCAAGATCTCTCCTGGGGATGCATAGCAACGAGGGGGAGAGTGTGTCTATGTACCCTTTGGACCGTAAGAGGGAAGCGTTTAGTACGCGGTTGATGTAGTCGAACTTCTTCGCGATCCAACCGATCAAGTACCGACGTAAGACACCTCCCGTTCAGCACACGTTCAGCTCGATGGACATCCCACGCCTTATTGAATCCATACAAGACGGACAATGTAGTGGATGAGTTCCGACACACGAGGCATGGTGATGTGATGGGTGATGCTATTCCGCAGGGCTCGCACTAAGCACTACAAAAATATGACCGAGGGTGTAAACAGTCGGAGGGGGGCGCCACACACGGCCTAGAGATTGTGTGGTTAGTGTTGGCGCCCCCCCCCCCCCCCCTCCCCCCACACACACACATATATAGTGGGGAGAGAGGGGGAAGCCAGGGGGCGCCCCCAGTGGGCCAAAAATTGGGGTCCTGCCCTAGCCCGTTGCCCTCACTTCCATATTTGCCGGAGGAGTGGGGAAGGGAAGGGGCGGAGAGGGAAAGGGAAGGGGAGACGACTGCCCCCCCCCCTCCCCCCCTTTCTTCTCTCCCCAAGGGCTGCGGCTAGGAGGGGCGTGTCAGCCCTTGTGGGCTGTGTGTGTTTCCCCCCTTTGGCCCATATGGCCCAATTAACCTCCGGGGTGTCCGGCGGAACCCCTTCCCGGTTGGACCCAATTCTCCTGGTACATTTCGAAATCTTCCGGTGTCCAAATATCATCGTACTATATATCAATCTTTACATTCGGGACCTTACGGAGCTCATCGTCATGTCCGTGATCTCATCCGGACTCCGAACAACATTCGGTCACCACTAATATAATTCATATAACACATATCGGCAAACGAAAGTTAAGCGTGCGGAGGAACCCTCACGGGTTCGAGAAAATATGTAGACATGACCGAGACACCTCTCCCCACCCCAGGTCAAAACCAATAGCAGAACCTGGATGGCCCATATGACTCCTACATATTCGAATATCTTTATCGGTCAGAACCTTATGACCACATATGTGATTCCCTTTGTCCATCGGTAGTTAATGCCCGAGATTCGATCGGCGGTTATCTCATACCTAGTTCAATCTCGTACCGGAGAAAGTCTCTTTACTCGTTCTGTAATACATCATCTGGCAACACCTCTTAGTCACTTTGCTTTGCAAGGCTTATCATGTTGTGTATTACCGAGAGGCCTAGAGCTTTACCTCTCTGTAATAGGAGTGACAAATCCTAATCGCGATCTAATGCCAACTCAACAAAACACCTTCGGAAATACCTGTAGTGCATCTTTATGATCACCCAGGTTATGATTGACATTTGATGCACACAAGGTATTCCGCTGTATCAGGGAGTGGCATAATCCATAGCGAAGGAATCTTGTATTTGACATAAGAAAGCAATAGCAATAAAAGGATGATCAATATGCTAAGCTAATGGAGGTTTGACCATCACTCCTTCTCCTAATGTGTGATCATGTTATAAAAATGACAACACATGTCCATGGTTAGGAACCTTAACCATCTTTGATCACCGGCTGTTATGAGAGGCTTACTAGGGAACAGGTTATTTGTTTTATGTATTCACCACATGTATTTAAGTTCCAATCACTACAATTCTGCATGAATAATAAACCTTTATATGAATAGGAAATATTAAAAGAACAAGTTTATTATGCCTTAGGGCATATGTCCTTCAGTCTCCCACTTGCACTAGAGGTCAAATTCGATTACATTGTAATGATCTAACAACCATGAGTCTTGGTGATGATATGTTTTGATCGTGGACAGAGAGAGTCAACGGTGTCTGCTACATTCAGATCCATATGTATTTTACAAATCTCTATGTCTCCATCCTTGACCTTTTCACGAATGGAGTTGAAGCGTCTCTGATGTGTTGGTTATTTGTGAAACCTGGATTCCTTCGCTAGGCAATTGCTCCAGTGTTGTCACAAAAGATTTCATTGGACCCGATGGCACTATGTATTACACCCAGATCGGAATGCAAACTCCTCACCAGGACTCCTTTCATGTGCTGCTTCCAAATGCGCTATGTACGCGCTTCACACGTAGATCCCTCCAGACGCTATGCTTGGAACTGCACCAACTGACTGCCAACCACATTCAATATAATATGTATCGGTTTGTGACTTAGAGTCACTGGATCAGTGTAGAAGACGCTAGCATCGACCATACACCATTTTTACGGCGAGCTCTTGTCACCTCCTAAATGAGAAACATATCCTTGTCTTTTTCAGGTACTTCAGGATGTCTTGACCGCTGTCCAGTGATTCCACCCGGATTACTTTGGTACCTCACCTGCCAAACTATGGCAGGCAACATCAGGTCTGGGTACACAGAATAGCATTACTGATAGAACATAATGGATGAGGCACTAGGGAACGACTTTCATTGACTCTCTATCTTCTATGCAGTGGTCGGGCTTTGAGTTCTGACTCAATTTCACACACTTGACACACAGGCAAGAACTTGCTTGACGATTCTATTTTGAACTTCTTCAAAAACTTTGTCAAGTATGTGATTGTGAAAGTTTCCTATTAAGCGTCCTGATCTACCATAGATCTTGATGCCCAATTATATAAGCAGCTTCACCGCGGTCTTCATTGAAAAATTCTATTCAGTATCCTGTATGCCTATCCAAAAATTCTATCTCATTTCCAATCAACAATTGCATTCCACTATAATATTAGAATGCTTACAGAGCTCCCACTCATTTCTTGTAAATACAGGCTTACCGAAGTCTGTATAAAACCCATATGCTTGATCACCTCATCAAAGCGTATATTTCCAACCCGAGATGCTTGCACCAGTCCATAGATGGATTGGTGTAGCTTGCAACACTTTGTGAACACCTTAGTATTGACAAAAACCTTTTGGTTGCCATTCATATACAATTTTCTGTAAGAATCAATAGGACATGCAGTTTTTGACGCATTTGCCAGATTTCATAAATCATAAAATGAGGCAATGCTAACATGCTTCGGACAGACTTAAGCATCGCTAGGGTGAGAAGTCTCATCTAGTAAACTCCTTGAATTTGTCGAAAACCTTCGTACAAGTCATGCTTTGTAGACGTAACATTACCATCAGTGTCAGTCTTCTTGCTTGAAAGATCCCATTTATTCTCTATGACTTGCCGATCATCGGGGCAAGACCACCAAAGTCCACACTTTGTTCTCATTACATGGGATTATATCTAGATTTCCTGGCTCAAGCCATTATCGGAATCTGGGCTCATATAGCTTCTCATAGTTCGTAGGGTTCGCCATGGTCTAAGAACGAATGACTTCCAAGATAGGTTACCCGTACCACTCTGGTGGGGATCGTGCTCTGTCGACGTACGGAAGTAAGTAGAACTTGATCTGAAAGTTCATGATCATTATCATTGCTTCCTTCTTGTTGTGTAGGCATCATGGGGAACGGTTTTCTATATGTTGATAATCTCAATTCGAGAGCAGGTTACAAACCTCATCAAGTCTCTACTTTCCTCCCACCACTTTCTTTTGACGAGAAACTCCTTATCTAGAAAGGAACCCATTCTTAGACACACAAAGGATTTGCTTCGGATCCGTGGTAGAAGGTTGTTACCCAATAGTTATTTAGGATATCCTATGAAGACGAACTTCTCCCGTTTAGGTTCGAGCTTATCAGGCTGAAGACCTTTAACATAAGGGTCGATCCTCAAACTTTAAGAAGAAACGACAGATAGGTTCTTGCCAAACCACAATCATACCGGTGTCGTCTCAAACGGATTAGATGTGCCCTATTTAACGGAATGGGTTGTCTCTACTGCAAACCCCAAAAAAAAAACCAAACGATAGTGTAAATCGGTAGCGACATCATAGATCGAACCAAATAAAAGTACGGTTTACGATGTTCGAACACACCATTACGCTGTGGTGTTACAGGTGGCATGAGTTGTTCAAATATTCCACATTGGTTAAATGAAGGCAAAAACTCGTAACTCAAAATATTCGCCTCTGCAATCAGATCGTAGAAACTTGATTTTCTTGTACGAGGATACTCCACTCACTCTGAAATTCTTTGAACTTTTCAAATGTTCAGCTTGTGTTTCATTAAGTAGATTATACCCATACCTACCTCAAATTCATCTGTGAATGGCAATAAAAAATAACGATACCCCGCCGCGTGCTTCAACATCATTGGATGATACATCGGTATGGTTATTTCCAATAAGTCATTAGCTCACTCAATTGTTCGGGAGAAGGAGAATGGAGTTTAGTCATCTTGCCCATGAGGCATGGTTTGAAAAGTATTCAAATGATTCATAATAAAGTGAATTCCAAATGTCCAATCTGCATGGAGTTTCTTCATGCGCTCTACACCAATATGGACTTAAAACGGCGAGGTCACAAGTATGTGTGCACGATCATTTCACTTGCATATTTTGGCATCAGTAGTATAGATATGATATCACTACACTCGAGGATTCAAACAAGATAGACCACTCTCTTTAAGGGAGCATGACATAAAACATAGTTATCATTAAATAGAACAACCTTATTTCTTGACTTAAATGATAACCGGTCTCGCGATAAACAAAGATCCAGATATTAATGTTCATTGCTCAACGGCGGGCACCAAATAAACTTTATTGAGTGTCCAAAACTAATCGCGAAGGTAGATGTGGGTAGAGTGCCGACGGCGATACATCGACATTGAACCCATTTCCAACGTTGCATCGTCCCTGTCCTTAGCCAATCTTCGTTTATTCCGCCAGTCCGTTTCGAGTTACAAAATATGGAGCAAACCGAACCAGTATCAACTATACATGCACTGCTACCGAGACATTAGTAAGGTACACATCAATCACTGTATATCAATATACATTGTTCACGTGCATCCTTTTATCAGCCCAAAGAGTATTGGGCAGTTCCGCTTCCAGTGACATTCCATTTGCAGTAGAGAAGCACCATTCGTAGGCTTGGTAAGCTTTGGCTTCTTTACGGGAGGAGTGGGCAACTTTCTTTTTGCCATTCTTCTTGAAGTTCCCTTTCTTACCCTTGCCCTTTTCTTGAAACTAGTGGTCTTGTATAACCATCAACACATGATGCTCCTCTGATTTCTACCTCGGGAGACTTAAGCAGTGCGAAGAGCTCAGGAATCGTTTTATTTCATCCATTGCATATTATAGTTATCCACAAAGCCTTTGTAGCTTGGGTGGCTAGTAGTGAAGAGTGATTGAGAAACTTGTCAATAACAATACAACTGGAAGATAACTCCTAGCTGAGTCAAGTGGTTATTTAGATAACCCAGACATTTTGAGCAGTGTTCACTGGACAGAAGAACTGTCTCCTCCATCTTAAGCTATAGAAGTTGTTGAGGAGATTCATATCTCTCAACCGACATTTGCTTTGAAATATTAAACTTCAACTCTTGGAACATCTCATATGCTCCATGATTGTTCAAAACGTCTTTGAAGTCCGGTTTAGGCCGTAAAGCATGGCACATGAACTATCGATTCGTCATCAGATCGAGTCTGCTACGCGTTCACAACGTTTAGCTTAGCGGGAAGGGAGAGGGCTTGTCACATAGCGCTGCATCAAGGACATAATTTCGTCGTGCAGCCATTTGAGGATAATCCACAAGTTACGGGACCTAGTCCATTGTAGTGCTACCATCATCTTTCAACTAGCTTTCTTAGGAACGGACATTGATGAAAATTCAGGGTACAATGTAGCCGGGCCATTGATCTACAACCATAGAGATGCAAAACTATACGACGAAGTTATGATAAACTAAGTCAATTTATCAATTACTAATGAACTCCGACTTAAATAAAGTCCCCAAGTTATATTAAGGTGATAAATGATCAATCAACTTACCCATGTCCGATCATCCGTGAGCTGGATCATCACTGGTGAACATCTTTGTCTATCTACTATATGACTCACGTTCGACCTTTCGGTCTCCAGTGGTTCCGAGACCAGTTTGTACAGCAGCCTCGTCAAGTTTAAACACAGCTTCTACTTGCGCAAAACGGCTCTTACACCCCGTTGCATGTGAACCGTGGAGTCTATAACACCCGATCATCACGTGGGCTTCGAAACATGAACTTTAGCAACGGTTGCATACTTAGGGAGAAAACTTCGATATTGAAATAAGTGAAGGATCATCTTGTAATGCTACCGCGTTTCTAAGCAAAAAAGATGCATAAGGATAAGATCAATGCAATCAAAAATATGTGAAATTTGATATGGCCCATCTCATCTTGTGCTTTGATCCATTCCAAAGCAATCGTTTTCATGAATCGCCATCGTCCACGGACCTCGACACCTGATCTCCATCTTGGCGGAATAAATCGCTAACTATCTTATACAACATTGTAATGCATTAGCGTTAAAGTAAAAGCATTACATGCGGTTTGCATGTATCAATAATCAAGAGACAACCCAAAGGGCTCCTGCCGGGTTGTTTCGATATTACAAAAACCTGATATCTCATCAAACAAGTACTCACACATCACGTATTGACATATCACATCAAACATTCCATGCAAAAACACAAGTTGAACGTTCCTCATCCTTGGGTGGCAGTTTTACGTGGCCTGCTACGGCTTCATCAAGAAACCGTTATTACCTAGGCAAAAAAACCACAACGGGATTATCAAGTTTGTTGTTTTTAACATCTTCAAGGACCGGACCCCAGTTAGTTCAAATTCGATTAACTAACTAGGAGAAACAGACACCGCCAGCCACCTTTATGCCAACATAGGTGCATGTCTGTCGGTGGAAACGGTCTATGGTACGGTGGACATGTAAGGTTGGCCGGGCCGCTTCATCCCACAATCGTCGAATCAAAATAAGACGTTGGGGTAGTAGCAGTAGGACTATCACCGCCCACAAAACTCTTTGGTTTACTGTTGCCATATCATAAGCATTAGACCTGGCTCATGATGCACTAGTGGGAAACGTTGCATGGCAGAAAAAAAAACAAAAATTCTACGCACACGCAAAGACTCATCCATGGAGATGCATAGCAATGAGGGGTGAGTGTGTATACGTACCCTCGTAGACCATAAGCAGAGTGATTGTAACACGGTTGACGTAGTCGACTTCTTTGCGATCCAACCGATCACGTACCGAACGTACGGCCACCTCGCGTTCAGCACACTCAGTCGGACGTCCACGCCGTTATTGATCCAAAAATCGGCGAGGTGTGGAGAGTTACGCGCAAGACGGGTGGTGACGGTGATGGTGATGCTATCTCCGCAGGGCTTAGCCTAAGAGCACTACAAAAAGATGACCGGAGGTTTGTAAACGGTGAGGTTGGGCGGCCGAACCGGCTAAGAGATTGTCGTGGTTATGTGTGGCACCCACTCCCAACCATATATAGGTGGGGGGAGAGGGGAAGAGGGAGCACCAGGGGCGCCCCAAGTAGGGCCAAATCCAATGGGGTACCTTCCCTTAGCCCCCCTACCATATTGCCGGAGGGGGGAGGAAAGGGGGGTAGAGGGGAAATGAAGGGGCGAGGCCGACTCCTGTTGGGAAACGTAGTATTCATAAAAAAATCTACGTCACGCAAGGATCTAATAGGAGATGCATAGCAATTGAAACTGCATGTTATAAAATTTATCAACTTTGATGTTGTTTGCCACTAATTCCATAACTCATATGCATAGGATTTCTTATGTATTTGTTCTATTTATGATAATTTGATGCCATGATCTTGGTTGCCATGTTAAACATGCTTGTAGCCTCACTCAAACTTGTCTCAACTTGTCATATGCTAAATCTGTCAATCTGTTGTGGTTAACAGCATGTTCATTTTGCAAAGCTCAAGTAATCATTATTTACACATCATATGAGCTGTGCCCATGGTATAAAAAAAAAAGGGGGGGGTTTTTGGACGTATAACAGTGTCTACAAATGGTCATGCATTTCCATAAATATAAAATTGCTATGCTTGCTCGTATGTGTCTCCAAACGCGCTTCATAATGTTACGGTTTGCATTCCCGATTTTCACCGTCGGAGAATCTGCTATTTCATGTTGCCTCTTGTTTGATGATTCCCATGAACTTGTTGTCCTATAGCTAATGTCATGTTTGGTGTTACTTAAGCTCCATCATATGTACTAGCATTCCTGACTTTTGATGCCATGTGCCTTGACTGTAGCATAACTTGTTTCTGGCCATCAACATGCCATCATTGTTAACTCTGCTCATTGTATATGCCCAGATTTGCTCATATCCTGTCTTTATGTATTCTAATCTGTAACAGAAATTTGCATTTGATGATCATAGTAAATCAACCATGATGCGTATGACCCTGATTAGTACAAGATGTTTTAAGTATATCATGTCGACTTAAGTGCATACCCAGTTGGTGCCCTTGAGTACTGATAGCTTGCTTTTTATGATTGTAAAGTGCCTAGTTGCTGTTTGGGCGGGCAGATTGTGTTGTATCTTTTTGAGTGTATGTGTTGAACCGTTGCTCTGTTAATCATGTCTATATGAAACTGCTTAGCATTGCATTTAGTTCATCATGAACTGTGGTGCATCCATGTTTTTGAGTGTTTGTGCTGATGTTTACATGCATTTTGCATCAATGCCATGTTAAGCTGTGTTACTAATCTTTTAGACCGTAGTCCGAATTATTAAATGAAAGTTTATATTGTAACTGGATTAGACCAGCGTGTGTTAGACACATATTGGTTGCACTTTAATTGCGTTTTTTAACAATTTACATCATGTTTTTTAGATCCAGTAACAATTTTGAAATTTGCATATGGGATTTCCGGAATAGTATGTGTTGTTTCCGGCCTCATTGAAACTTGCTTGAGTTGGGTTTCTTTTATGCTTCAGCTCTTGCCATGAGTAGTAGCAGTTGAACTTGTCAGCATCATACTTGATGCGCATTAGTCTTGTCATGTTGTTGTGTTTACCGTGATGTTTGCTTCTTCCGATTGTGCTCTTCTCGATTAGTTAGTTACGTTTCGTTGCGATTGTGGGATCGTTGAACGTTAGTTAGTTCATTCAGGAATCGATCTTTCTTCGAGCAGGAAATTCAGGGCAAGATGATCAACCCTGGATAACACTACTATCTGTGCTTTGGCTAGTTGGTCTCGATGCTATCCGCTATTGTCGGGCTACCTACCAATTGTGATCAAGCCTTCCAATGCCATGAACCGCCTCTAACCTTTCAACCTCCCAGGGCAAACCGTTGTTGGCTATGTTACCGCTTTGCTCAGCCCCTCTTTAGTGTTTCAGTTGACAGGGCAGTGCAGGTTGTTCATGTTGGGACATGGAATCATGGGATATCACATATCTTTTATTATTAATGAATCTATAGACTTGGTAAAGGATTAGAGGCTTGGTGTTTTGTCCACTCTTGCCGCCTTAGTTTCCGTTACCGGTGTGTTATATTCCTTGATTTTAGCCGTTCCTAACATGATGGGTTTCGGCCCCCCCTTGACACAGTTCGCTTGAATAAAACTCTTCCAGCAAGACCAACTTGGTTTACCATTTCTAATAACAACTAAAACTGGCATAGGGACTTTACCGGTACCCGAGGAGAATTAATCAACAACCCGGGCCAGTTGCTCCTACTAAGTGTTGGTCCAAACTGGGCGATGCCGGTGCCCCCTGGGCAAACCAGGGGGTCTAGCCAACACGACGTCTGGCCCATCCGGTGTGCCCTGAGTAGACGATGATACATGCAACTCCTTCAGGATTCCTACATCGGGCGGTCGTGTAGTTTGGGCTAGTTTTATTGTACCCATTGTTGATTATATCGTGTGCACCGGGATTCCGGTTGATCGGGCTGTCCCGAGATGGAGATTTGCTTCGCGGATCGTGAGAGTTCTTCATGGAATAAGGTAGGACCCACCCGCAGGGTGTAATTTCGGAAGCCATGCCGCGGTTAGGAGATCCAGATTGGAATTTTAATATCCGGTTGTAGAGAATTGACACCAGATCCGAAATTAAACTTACACCACCGCGTTGGTAACCGTGACTGTCTCTTTTCGGCAAGTTCGGGAAGAGAACACGGTGGGGTTACTGTTGTTCGGAAGTCAGTTCAGGATCACTTCATGATCATTAATAAGTTTGCTACCGTTATGCGTAGTTTCTCTTTTACTATTGTACTCGTAAGTTAGCAACCATACAACACTTAGTGCTGCTGCAATATAATCACTATCATTCCATACCCATTAATTCTGCTAATCTTGATTCCATTGGGGATAATGGGATTGCTGAGTCCTCGTGGCTCACAGATTACGACCAACAACAGGGTTGCAGGTACAGGTAATGCGATGATCTGAAGTGAGAGCGATGATTTGTTTGTTTGCGAGTTCCCTTCTGGCTTCTTTCTTCGCGAATTATGGGGGTAGTTCCTAGGTCGGTAGCCTGGGTAAGCTAGGGTGGAATGCGGTTTGAGTTTTTCTTTTGTGTTTTATCCGTAGTCGGATGGCTCTTTGTATGTGATGTTTGATTGTATTCAGTGGAGATTGTATTCCTTTGGGGTATCCCCATTTGTGTGTAATGTTTACGATTTGTAATGATAATCCACATTGCACAAGCGTTTTTTCAATATGCGCTTCTATCCTGGTGGGTGGGACCTTCGGTTCTCTCGGATAGGATCTCGCATATTAGGAGTACAAGTTTCGTTCAAAGTGCGGATAGGCGTTCAAGTAGGTGGGGCCGGGTGGGGCACGGTGACCGGATCCGATGTGGTGGGCTTGTCTCCGGCGCGCCAATGGGCCTCCCCATATCTGCCCCAATACGGGCTGAGATGGGGAGTGTCGGCCAGTTCAGTCGTTGAGCCCTGTTATGGGGAGCCCGGTTGGAAGACGTTTTTTCGTCTCCCGCACTGAACGGACAGCTTGTCCGGGGTCGGGGGCGGGGGTATGAGGAGGTCCGGTGTAGATGCTCTTAACTGGCCACAAATTTGGTGCTAAAGAAGCCCAATAGCATGCTATTAGACGAAAAGATCTCTTTTTTCGTCGAACATGGTGTAATTAGCAGAACAAGTCATTGTACCACGTAATAGCGGTGGCGAATAGTGTGCTATTAAAAAGTGTATGACTACAAGATAGAAGAGTAAGTGTTTTCAAAATTGGGACTGCTGCAAGCATGTGCATGTTTGTGTTAATAATATGTATTTGTTGCTTATTATACTCAAAGTTCACTACAATTTGAGGGTGTGTGTCTGCCATATTTACAGGTCGATGACATTAGTGCATTGTTGATTGTTGTCCATTGCCCGTCAAAGGGGGCATATCCACGCTGCCCAACCGATTTACTAGCGAAAACAAACTCTTGGTTGTCGGAGGTCCCGGAGGATAGTGGTATCCCCAATACAACAAGGTTCAAGTGAGTGTTAATCGCATTTTCTGATTAATTTATGAATTTCTGATGAATGAGTTCAGTGGAGAAAGAGTTCAGATGGTGACTTTGTAAATCTCAAAATTGATCATGTCAACCAGTCTCTCGAAGGTGGTTATGTGCGTTCCATAGATGTGAGTGTGTCGGCGTATATATGAGCGGCTTGACTCTTGTACAGTGTTAA
This sequence comes from Thinopyrum elongatum, assembly GCA_011799875.1. Classification (NCBI taxonomy): domain Eukaryota; kingdom Viridiplantae; phylum Streptophyta; class Magnoliopsida; order Poales; family Poaceae; genus Thinopyrum; species Thinopyrum elongatum. The sequence goes on from JAAAXO010000399.1 coordinate 12,277, forward strand.
ACAAAAACCCAGAAATTTTACTTAACAACTATACAGGTTATACAATGGTCTCTGCCTTTATTGCGAGGTGTAAACGAAAACAATACATGACATTATCTTCCTGCAATTAATTTAATACATGTATTTCTGCCCATGCATCCAATGCACTTGCAAAAGTGAAGGTGATCGACTCGCCCTTAGGGCCGATAGCGTCGTAGCCATCGGTCTGGGCAGTCCTTGGTCCGACATTCACATGGTGCTGGGCCTTGACTCTCATTCTATAGCCTTGGGGACCGGGAGATAAATAATGAAATTACGACGGCCAGCACGTCGCACAATCAACTTAGCTGGAGTTGGTTACAGTGTTCAAGTCCTGTGTTCTGCATCTATCCTGGATTTGATGACGGTGCAGTATTTGCACATAAAGATGAGTTCTTGTGCGGTGATACAATGAAAGTGTGCGTCTGTACTGTGTTTAAAACCAAAAGGCCAGCACAACCTCGGTGAACGGCTTTTGCCATTGAAGGAAACAACCGTAGTGTGCCAGATGGTTCAGCATTCACTGTATTAAGAACATTCCACGCATCATTAGGTCATCATACTCCCTCCCGTTCAAAATATATGCTAGATCCTCCGGTTTTCCTGCGTTTCAACTTGATATAAACTTATAAACTAAAAAACCAAATGGAAGCCGAACTTGCGTGGCAGGAGCATTCAAAAAGAAGTTTTCCAATATTCATAATTTGGGTCTCGACGCAGATCGGTCTACGTTGGTTAAATTTAATGACAAAGTTGAACAGAGACTTTACAAAACAGCCAAAGCGAGTTAGCGGCGCTATAGTTGGCGAACGAATGGAGTATCTGGCAAGATCGGTAGATATGGTCGTCGACTGTTCCGTGCAGTCCTAGCAGCCACTCCTGATGCATTGTGCCCTGTCAGTCTACTCTTCGGCGCTCGATTGTCAGCTCCTGTCGGCGCGAACAAGCCAGAATCCCACCCACGAGAGTCACTATTCTACAGCAACGACTCCTCCGCCGGCCCCCCCAGCGCCCAGCACTCGGTCTCGGGGGATCGCCCGCGGCCACGGCCCGCCGTCAGGGCTTCAGGGGGACCAGCGCTTCGGCGATATGCGTGGTTGATGGGACGCCCTCACAGAGGGCGCAGCCCGCGAGGCTCAACGGCCCGACCGGGACCAGGGGTTCTATGTTCGCTGGGTCGTCCACGGACGGGTAGCGCCAGCACACACCAGCGGTGCTCATCTCCAAGAACGTGCTGCCTCACGGTGGCCATCTCAAACGGGGCCACGCTTTCCATACTGGCCGCAACGAGCCGTCTTGGTGCCGGTCCGGGAGCTCTCGGTGGTGGGGTGGCATGGGGAGGTTCAGGATGGCAACGGGGTGGGGTACGTCCTCAGGAGAGGCGAGGCTGGCGCGGCAAAGCAGCTGTTCTAGAGCTCGATGTCAGTTTATGTTATAATGCGATTGAGTCAGAGGATTCCTTCCACGCGAAATTATAATGCACTAAATGTTGTTCAAAATCAAATCAAATAAAGTCTGATCAAATCTATAGAAAAAACTTATCAACATTTTACAATATCAAATCCTTACCATATGTTCAACCAAGGAACCAAATGTTCAAATGGTATATATTTTGGAATTGTAAGTATTCATATTTTTTCTATACTTCACAAAGTTTAGAAAAGATGACTTTGACCAAATGTTGTATCCATTCAATTTGGTTTGGCAGCAGTCCTATCGATATGGATGGAGCGGTGATGCATTGGATCCGCATAAGCCTACACTAATAAACCGGGGCTGGCTCAGGCAGTCTGATTTGCTTCTTTAAAATCAGAGTTCAATTTTGATATTAGCATTAGATTTGGTCCAAGAGCTGATGTGTAAACTTGTGTCGCTGTCATCCAGTTTATCTTTTCTTTTTGTTAGGCGGTGTTATTATCTTGTTTTTAGTCAAAAATCGGCTACTGGGAATTGTAGGCGTGAGACAAAACAGTAACGATATTTGCAGAAGAGAGATTGTCTAGAATTGGTTGGATCGATGGTGCGTATAATGTCTTGAATTCCCCCCGAAGACACATGATGAGAGAGATGTTTAATGCTGTTCCAGCACAAGGATAATCATGCAAAGTTTGTTTAGACTATTAAGATGTCATTATTATAGCTAATTACAGCAGTAGTGCCAAGTTTATTGTTTCACGAGAAATTGCGAGTTGGCGCCGTGGGTCAGCGTATGTGAGATAAATTTTCAAATTGTGGATAGAAATAGATTGTAACACATGTAGCTGACCTAACACAGTATATGTAGTTAACTGAACCTAAACCGTATACGGTAGAATTGTACTTGTACCTTGTACAACCATTTATATACTTCGAATGCCCGTGCGTTGCCATGGAGTATTAAAAAATATAAACAAACGGTTATTATGGTAATGTAGAGATATGTTCCAAGGCACACATGGTTTCCATTGCTTAGCAACAAATACAAAGCTCTACCATAAGTGCAGTTGTAGCTTCCAACTTCTTTTCAAAAGATAAAGCGGAATCTTTCTCCTCCACCATCTCCCTCTGCCTTATTCTTCAGTTGCATTGATCCAGTATTATCGTCCTAAAACCTACCTTTCACCGCTTGGACACTTTTGACTTTAGTAAAATCTATGGAAGTTATATCATAATGTGTGGATGAAATGAAATCTTCCTCACACTACAATGATAGATGAGATGTATTAAATCTTATTTACAAATAATAAAAAAATGCAATTGTTGTAATGTCAATTGTGTGTCTCTCCTTATTTTGAGTGCCACAAAGCATAACGTTTTTGTGGCAGACAAGAAAGTGTGAAGGAAAACCCCCAAAAAAATACGGTTGGATGAGCAAAGGTAAATTAATAATAACTTTGTGGCTGCAAGAGGTACGTTACAATAAAAATAAAATACAGTGAGTAGCTAACGAAATCCACAACAACGCACAAATGTAGAACATCATTACACAAGAATGGTTTTGCAACGTGTATAACTCTACTACCTAAAAAACGGTGAAACAATGCACCCACTGCGACGAGAGGCATTGAAAAAACTTGTTTTGAAGAGTTCATATTTCATAGTCTTATCCTGCCAAGGAAGCACAGAGCGGATCTTTAAGCAAACAGCATGCAGTACAAGTTACCTTCTCCCAGAACTCATATCTACCCTCCATTGTTGGGGGTGTTAGTATCAAATCGACTACAACATAGCTAGTTCATCACTTAGCACAAACCAACTTCAGAAGAGGATCACTAAATGTATATTCTGTAATGAAGATCATGAAAATATGTGCTATGAGACATCTAATGAATTTTAAAAAAGGTACAACCAATGAGAATGAGGGGATTATTCTTACTATAGGTCATGATCAAGCTTGAGATAGAGGATCTAAATAAGTCACATAGAGTTAGAGAAAGATATCACAGAGGACTTAAGAGGAAAAATCGTCTGACAATCCGAAAGAGACTTTTTTTAATTCACTTTCTCAGCACATCAAGCAAACCTATCATTGAGAGGTAAGAAAACAGAAAGAAAGACACGAACTGAACACTCCACAAATAGTGATATAAATAGCTAAACAACGTTTACTAAGAAGCGCAGATATTTTGTTATTGATGGTGTATGTCACAGTCACAAACTGTGTTCTTGGCAGATTAATCATACATTACCTTTTAGGACAATGAAAGTTACTTGTTTGGTGTTAATATGAAGAACATCTATATTTTCCAAGAAATTACAAGATACAACAACAACATGGAAATGGTTCAATGAAAATATTTTGATTAATGGATGAAGCATTTGAGGTGTGTTTATTATTTGGATAGCTTTAGGGTGTTACTATTTAGGAGCTAACTGTTGATGTACTGCAAGGGATTCTGACGAAGAATTTCAGAAAAAAAATGTACTGCTCATATGTGCTCCAAAGAGAAATGGACTTATGACTTGGAAATTCTCTGCATTTTAGAGGAGCAGTGGAACTAATATGTCAAGTAAAAAAAAAAGTAATTATTTATAGGAGCTAAATGGATAGATAATTATTTGTTGCGCACCAAAGAAATCAATCCATAAATTGTAAATTGTCGAGAAATGTAAATTATGGGCTGCATGCCCAAACTTGCTATAATACATAATTGGCCAATCACTTAGAATTCATCCACAAGATTCCATAAAATCAGCATGGACGCAAAAAAATAGTATAGTATGGAAAATTTCTGGCTCTGCTGGTGTTAATCAAAAGGGAACACCTTATTTTGTCCACTATAAAAACAATAGATGTCAAATGGAGCCCACAAAACAGAAATAATGCAAACAAACTATGCAGCAAACAAACTCAGCCCTATACGCACAGTCTCACTGATTCAGATCTACAACAGATAAAATTGAACGGTCTATTAGGCTTAGAGCGATACGGGAACTCAGTCTGAAGCCCACTTGCCAACAATTTTAAGGCTGTTAGAAATTAATCACTCATATCGTCAAGCATTTCGGACATCGTTGCACTGAGATTTGTCCTTCGAGACTGCAAACCATGACAATGAATGATTCCAAAAAACTTGAGAAACGGGGTACGTGAAATTCCATTACACACCGATATGGACTCTTAAATTTTCGAAAAAAAAATTGTAACAAAGTAAGACATGTACAGGATCAGAATGTGCTTCGAAGATCCCACGTCATCAAATGACAGGGTGAAATCGTCGATTTTGTCGCCGCACCGAGATTTGAACCCTGGGAAAGTGTGGCGTCGGTGACACACCTGAAATCATCTTAGTGACCCTTACAGAAGCCAGCAACAGAGCATAAGATTTGCTAAAAGAGAGCTTCTAACAGAGCCAGCAATGGCAAAGGCCGAAGTTGTGTGCAGAGCACACCACGCAGGCGAGCGTTAGCTCAGGCATGCCACCAGTTGTGAGACATGTATGCAACAGTGTTACCGCAGCAGAAGGATTCTTGATCTTCAGCAGACCCGCCCTGACAAAATGCAGAATCACACTTGATTAGATGGTAGAATCAGCAGCCAACTAAATTACACATAAGGATATATAGAGCACCTGATAAATTGATTTTAAACCAAGGACATTTTGCTGACATCAATTGGTCAATTATGTCACGACTGTCACCTTACCACCATGGCACGTTGGAGGAATCTAGTCAAGATACACATGTCTGGAGCAGTAGAAACCCACACAGTCATTCCGACAACCACAGTGGCATAGGGCAGCAGTCGGCTAGGGTCTGTTCTGGGACTTTGCAAGCGTGAGCTTCGTGGATTACCCGGAGTCCAAATCCCACCTCGTCGTACTAACCTGCCGCGTGGAAAATCCAATCCAATGCCGGTCTGTGGTCTAAGTTCCTGGAGTCTTCCAGTGCGTCTCCATGGTATATGCCTGCCTCCAATAGGATGGCTGTCCGGCCAGGATCCGCTGGCATGGCGGCACGGGTTCCTCCAATGACCAACGGGACGAGAATCGACGGCGACCATGTTGTGTTATGACCTGCTTCAAGGTCGACGTGGCGTACGAGCGCACAGTAGGCGAGAAAACAGAAGAAACTCGTGGTTTGACATTTTGGCCGAAAAACTAAAAATGGATTCTCGGCCATGATAGATTATTCGGCATATTTGGCCTGGGGAGAAAATATATCACTTTCCAAAGAGACAAGACATAAAGAGAAAATAGAATTTGTTTGTAATTTCATGCACAAATTTGTTGCACCAATTCGGCCAGGCAAAATTTTTTGAAAAATGGCCGAAATTCCATTTCTCCGCCTTTGGGACGAAAAGTTTTTTCACAAACCGAAACATCAACAAACTTAGCAGGAAACGCGGCGAAACAGCCCAATGGATATGCAGGTTGTCGCGCATGAAAGGCGCAAGTTCTCCCTGGAGTTGGAGGTGATGATGGGGAAAAGGAGAGCCAGGATTGCACTGGGTTGGTGGTTTTACCGATCGACTGCCATGCGTGGTCCGGAACCCGCGCCACCGGCGCCGTTGCTGCGGCTCTCTGCGAGATGGCACGACCCGGCCGTCCCGTGGCGGCCGCCCCTGCAAGGAAGGTTTGCCGCGGCCCGTCGACCTCAGGAGGCTTTCACTTAGTCTTGGTGGCGCCCCAGCAACCTCGATCGAAAAGGTGATCCGTGTGCACGGGGCCTGCGGCGGGGCGCAGTGAGCCCTCAAGATGGGGGTGCCGAGCGAGGGTCTGGCGCCGACAATTCTTGTACTTATGGGCAAGGTGGCACAGAAACCACCTAAGGACTACTCCACCAAATATCTTTCAACCCCCTGATTTCCAGTGCGGGCCCCAAACCTCTCGATTTCCGATCAAGGGTTTAACAGCAGCAGTCTGTATGTAACTTCAATCAGTAAGAATCCATCCGTAAGTGTAAGCATTTCTCGTCATGGCGTCCTGCTGCGCACGTCGTTGCGGACGGTCGGCATATTGGGGTGAGGAGGTTACAACGTGGCCTCGTGGGGAAGGAGGTTAACAAACGTGGCCCGTGGGGGGGCATGCGTGGAGACTGGAGAGGAGAGAGTAGGGATCTCGTGGTAGATAATCGGTTAAAATTAGAACAGTCATAAACCGGAGAGGAGAGAAGAGATGGTATCCTAAAAAAAATCAGACGTGGGTAGTTAGAGCACGTACGTAGGGGGAGTAATGCTACACGCATGGACGTGCTCTTACGGATTCAACGGAATGCAACTTAGGTGGCGGTTTTTTATTGGAGATTAGGTGTGAGGCAGGCTCACCCTATGAAAATCAGGGGGGGAGATTAATTAGTTTTGAAGATGGCCGTGAGATGGCCATTATTCTCCGTGGGTCTAGGATTATCGTAGTGGGGGGGAGGAGAGCTGGTCAAACCATCACTACGACGTTCGATTGCAGTACGATGTTCGATTGCCCTTTAATAGTAGAGAAGTCACGCCACCCCAAGAGGGTTAGCGATTCACCGAAGAAACTTACGTCTAATATTGGCTATCACCTATGTTACTTCCCTCGTTCCGCCCCTCTAGCAGCAGCCGCAGCCGCCGCCGCCATGCGATGATTCCCCACACCTCTCCTCGTAGCTCTTCCACTGGTTCACCCTGCCCGAGGGGTGTTCTTCCCACGGTTTGATTATATGCTTTAGGTGTTTCTCACGAGGACGGCTCGATTTTTTACAATCGTCCGCTTTTTGCCGCTACATATGATCATAGCCAATCAGGGAGCAGTGAGAACAAATCGCGCAAATCTGTGTGGGCATCATACTAAATGCACGAGTCCTTCTTGACAGTGCTCGGCGACTCTTTGAGCTAAAAGCTACTAGGGAGTACATAAAAAAATTCTTGATAATTGAATAAGGACAAGGAAAACGGTTCTCCTGCACTCTATCATCCCATGTAAATAATTGCCGGACAACAACTTTCGTACATTTCAAATCATTGATCTTCTCTTTGATCTCCAATACCAATGTTCTCATCAAGTGTCTTAGAGTTCTATTCGATGTAATCCTTTTGCGGTATGTTTGTGGGATCCGATGAATGACGTGGATTTATGATTCAGATTATCCATGATATTATTAAGTCTTTTTGAATTCGTATATGATGTTATATATAGCTTTGTATTTCTCTTGATCTATGATTTGGTTTTGGATTAATAGAATTGATTTACTTGCAATGGAGGCCTGATTTTTAATGATTCAAGCTTGCGTGGTGATCTAGATCCCAGTGATAGATAGAAGGGGGACAAGACACGTTTTGTATGTTTGCCATTAACGGTTTAAAACGATGGGGTTATATTCATTATTATGAGGTTTAGTTTTGATACATTATTATATCTTGCTTAAGGCGTTACTCGGTCTTTATGAAACGTTCATACCTAGAGGATACAGCTAAGATTCGGGTTCGATGTGTGGAATTACCGTAGTAGATGCCCGCAGGAAGTTGGTTCTACTTGTCTACGGAGTGATTTGCCTACTATACATGATCATTTTCTTGGATATCGTCATAATATTCGATTTTCTATCAATTGCCCCACAGTAATTTGTGTTTACCCATCGTTTTTATGCTATTTTTAAGAGAGAGTCTCTAGTGAAAACTATGGGCCCCGGATCTATCTTTAGCATTATATAAAAATCTCAAAAATACTTTGCTGCAATTATTTAATTTTATGTTATTTTGTGTTTTTGCTATCTATTAACTACGAGATTGATCCTTGCAATTAACCGCCAAGAGATTGACAACCCTTGTTTGAGTTGGGTGCAAGTATATGTTATTTGTTTTTAGGTGCTGCTGAAAGAGGTATTGTGTGGTTTTCTTTACTGGGTTGATAAACCTTGGTTCTTAAACTGATGGAATATCATCTTACTGATTTAAGTACTGCCATCATCCTCTGCTCTCAGAGAAATCCCAACGTACCTCGCAGGGTATCTGAAAACCACTGAACTGCTTTCAAATGCTCTTTTCCAGGATTAACCATGTATCTACTGACAACAAACTCAATGCATATGATAAATGAGGACGGAGGAGAACAAACCAGAAATACATAAGTGAACCAACTGCACTCAAATAGGGAAACTCGAGACATATTACTCAATATCGACATCTGACTTAGGACATAAGGCTGGTGATAATTGAAGTGTGCAGCTAACGGAGTACTCACCTGCTTGGCATTATGCATTATGAAAACGACGAAGAAACTTTATCAAATAATATCTTCTGATTAGATATACTTTTCAGACTGTCTATCTCTGGTATTTCTATAGGCCCAAGTGTATTTTCTTTGCTGCACCCAAAAATCCTCATCTCAAAATTCATTAATCAATTGCTTCTTTCATTAATCTCTGACATACTCTTTGACAGCAAGAGCATATCAGCAACATAAAGGAGCAATAAATAGTTGAACCATGATAGTTTTCGAATAAACACAGCTATGATAATTAGACCTGTTGAACCTTGAGACAGCATAAAAGGTGTTAAAAATCTCTTGTACCACTGTTAAGAGATTGTTTTCAATACCATAAAGAGGATTTCTTTACATATGACAAGCTTTCTTTTTCTGGAATAACGAAACCTTCAGGTGTTCCATATAAATATCCTCTTCTAATTCTCCATGTAAGAATGTAGTTTTAACATTAATGTTCAAGCTGCAAATCATGTATAGAAACAATACTAAGTAAAGGTCGCGAATAGGCTTGCTTCACAAACAGGAGAAAAGACTTCATTATAGTAAATTCCTAGAATCTGACTGTAACCTTTAGCAACTAACCTTTTTATATATGTCTCATCATTAGGAATAATACACCTATTTTCTTTTTTTGAAACCCCACTTGCAACGAAAGGTAGTTTTTCTCGTCTAGGTAATCTTACTAATCCCCAAGTGCCATTCTTGTTTCCAAGTGATTCCATCTACTAGCATAGCATCCATCAAAACTTATTACATCACTAGAACATAATCCTCGGAATAGAAGAAAGGCTCAACATTACCTTCAATTTCTTTGCACACAGATAAAGAATTAAGATTATAAACATATTGGCCACTCTTAATTAACCTTTTAGGTTATCCACCCCCCAGCACTAACTCCGTACATGCGAGATTCCACCCCTGATGGAACAATAGGCTGATTTGGAGTGGGTAGGAACATGTTACATCATCAACGACAGGTTCATCATGGGATCAACATCTTCCTTATCCCCATGTATTCATGGAATTAATAGCCATTGCTCCACTCTGACCGTGGTTGTTGCTCACTCAATATGGAACATTAGTAGATGGAACATGATGTGAAACTAGCAGATTTCATTTCAAGACAAATATCTGTTGGGAAACGTTGCATGTCTAGAAAAAAAATTCTATGACACGCAAGATCTATCAGGGGATGCATAGCACGAGGGGGGAGATGGGTGTATCTATGTACCTTGTAGACAGGTAAGGGAAATAGCCTAGTTCAGTAACGCGGTTTGGATGTAGTGAACTTCTTCGCGATCCAACGATCAAGTACACAACGTACGACACCATCCCGTCTCAGTCCACACGTCAAGCTCGTCATGACCTCCAACGCCGTCTTGCATCACTCAAGACAGACACCCATCGGGTGAAGATGGATAGAGTTCCCGCGACAACACGATGGCATGGTGATGGTGATGGTGAGTGCTATCTCCGCAGGGCGTTCGCCTAAAGCCTACAAAAACATATGATCCCGAGGGTGTACAAACAGTGCGAGGGGGGCGTCCACACACGGCTACCTAAGAGATGTCGCGTCGGTTTATGTTGTGCGCCGCCCCCCCCCCCGCACCCTCCCACACACACACTTTAACCATAGATATGTGGGGGGAGAGAGGGGAGCAGCCAAGGGGGCCTTCCCTCCAGTAGCGGCCCAAAATCCTAATGGGGTCCTTCACTAGCACGTTTGCCTCCCTTACCAATTTGACGGAGGAAGGGGAAGGAAGGGGGGAGAGGAAAGAAGGGGGAGCGAAGACTGCCCCCCCCCCCCACCCCTTTCTTCTCTCCCCACAGGGCGCGGCATAGGAGGGGCCCGTGTGTCAGACCCTTGTGGGATGTGTGTTCCCCCTTTGGCTCCATATGGGCCCATATAACCCGGGGGTGTCCTGGAAAACCCCTTCGGTACACAATTTCTTCAAACTATCTCAGTTCACCACACTTCCCCCCACACCACCCCGCCCCATAACTGCGGTTCCGGACAGTCCGGGCCTGCTAACTTCATACCCTCTTCATAACCCTCCGCCCCCGCAGTACACATCGCTACCACCAACCACCCGCGAGACCGAAAACCCACAGCCTCAATTCGAATGATGGAGAGCTTCTGCATCTCAAGCTTATTCGAGCCCCTTCACATGACCCTCCCTTTCCCCCCCATTCTACCCCCCCACGTACCCTCCTTCCTCACCCGCTATCCCCCCTCCCCCCCCCCTCCCCCACAAACCCTAATCCAAAACTCTTCCCCCTCTCCCCAACCTCTACCTGCAGCCACCCACTTCTTTCCCCCCACCTCCACCACTTCTTATCACTCCGCCCCCCCCTCTACCCCCCCCTAACTCTTTTCACTGCCTCCCCCCTTTCCCAACATACTTTCCTCTCTCCACCGCCCTGCCCCCCCATGCTCTCCCCCACCCTATACACCCCCCTAACCTACACCCTATCCCCCCCGTCCCCCCCACCCCCCTTCCCCTCCCCCCCCCCATATTTCTCATCTCCGCACCCCCCCCCCCCCTCTCCGGGAACAACACACCACGAGGAACAGCACGAAAGGTCCTTCACTCGCTCCGAAAAATGCAGACAGCCCCCAAAGACCGGGGACTTCACACGGCCAGTTCGCACAAAAGCCGTAAGTCCAGAAGACACGCCCACACCCCAAGCATAATGCTTGACCCAACAACACTCCAAACTCCCCCGACGTCTCCACTCCCCAACACCCTCCGCAACGATGAGTAGCTAAGGAAATCTGTGATCGACAGTACCCCAATCCCTGACCCAAAACAAAGAATCCCGCGATTCCCCCCGCGCGAAATCCTAACACTCCCCCACTAGTAAAGTCAAGCAGGTACCAGGAAGACCAAAACAGAGAGCAACATCCCCAATCAACCCCACCCTCCGGCCACCCCAAACCATGTCACCCTCCCTCCTAATGGAGCAAGACCTCAGCGCTACCCGACAGGATCCACCAACACGCAAAGCCAAGCACCCCCCCCACCCACACTGCACCCTACCCACCCTCCCCGCCCCACCAACCCATACTACCCCATCCCTTAACCCCCTCCCACCCCATTCCTCCCCACGTATCCACTCCCATCACTCCTCCCCCCCCCCCAACACATACCCCCGCCATCCCCCCCCACGCCTACACCCCCTCTCTCCCCGAATCAAAGCGCCAACCACCGACGGAGTCTTACACCGCCGACTCTACCACCCACACCCAGACGAAACCAACCCACCCGAACTCTCGAACGGCCCCGCACCGCCCACGGGGAAATAACACTCCCCTACCTCAAAACCACCCCCACCGTTTAAACTTTCCTTCCCCTTAACTATTCCCCCCGTACACCTCTCTCCCTTTTTATTCTCCCCCAATCTCACGCCCCTCCACTCATCCAGCCACCTTCATCACCTCAAGACCAAGCCCCTACAGCCCTTGTAACCATCGCATACCCTGACCAAACCACCAACTCGCCAACCTACCTCCTGCTCCCTTCCAACCTGGCAGGCGGCCCCCTTTTCAACTTCCGGATTATGTACACCCAAACAAAGGAGCCCAAACTCAGCATCCGGCGCAAGAACAAAACACCCCCACCCCCAATTGTACCAAATAAACCATGTAACGGCTACCCTCACACCAAGAACCCCAATGCAGGTCCCGACCTAGCACAGGCCCCACTACAATGCCTCTCTACCACCCACCCCCCCACCACCGAGACCAACACCCCAAGACATGCCCACATTACTGAAGGCACCTCAACAAAACCCCCAAAGCGGATACCCCGCCAGGACAAGTGCTTGAGGCGCCCCGCACCCATGGGGCCAGATAAACCGGCCGCCTTCGAGCACCATGATGGTAAACCCCGCGGAAAAAGTAGCACGGACGAAGACACCACTAATCCCGAGTCAGTCAAACAACCCTCTGTGACACTTTCACACCTCCCCAGCCTACCCCCATCAATCCTCCCCCTCTCCCCACTCCCCCCCCCCAATCCCCATCCCTCCCCCCCCCCCTTACTTCCACCATTCACCCCATCCTCGGAGTGAGATCCGACAGCATCAGAATAGCACCGGGAAAAGAAGTTATCTCCCGGGTCGCTACACCAGCCCAAACAGGAGAAAGAGGGACAGAACACGCCCCAGAGGGTTAGAGGGACGTCAAATTATCACTAGAACCGAAGAGTGAAATTATCAACCACACCTGACGGAAGTTCGCGCAGCGAAATCCCGCGCGGGCCGGGCAACAAGAAGGCTCAAGTCGAGAACGGCCGTGCAGCCGGCCACCCCCTAGTTGAAACCCTTCACCACCGATCGACGGTCGACAGAATTCTCTAACAGAATACACCCCTACCTGGGGTCCCTGATAACCTGATGATGATACCTAGGATGTGCAAAAATCCTTTAATATCGATCTATGCCAATCCGCCAAACAACCACCACCACCTTCGGAAATACCTGTAGTTGATCTTTATGATCAACCAGTTATGATCTGAACATTGGATAGCACACAACGGTATTCCTCGGTATCCGGGAGTTGCATAACTCAAGTCCGAAGGAATATGTATTTGACATTACTTAAAGCAATAGGCAATAAACTGATAATTGATCAAATTATTGCTTAGCTAATGGATGGGTTCTTGAACCATAACATCATTCTCCTAATGATGGGGATCAGTTATCAAATGACAAACATGTCCATGGTTAGGAAACCTTAACCATCTTTGATACGAGGCTAGTCTATAGAGGCTTACTAGGGACACGGTATTTGTTTTATGTTTCACCACATGTATTTAGTTTCCATCAATACATTCTACATGAATTAATAAACCTTTTATCATGAATAAGGAAAATATAAAAAATAACAGTTTATTATGGCCTCTAGGGCATATTTCTTCAGTTCTCCCACTTGCCTAGATCAATAATATAGATTACATTGTAATGAATCTAACACCCATGGAAGTCTGGGCTGATCATGTTTTGCTCGTGGAAGAGACTTAAGTCAACGGGTCTGCTACATTCAGATCCATATGTATTTTACAAATCTCTATGTCTCCATCTTGACCTTTTCACGAATGGAGTTGAAGAGTCTATTGATGTGTGGTGGTTCTGCTTGTGAAACCTGGCTTCCTTCGCTTAAGGCAATTCGCCAGTGTTGTCACAAAAGATTTTCATTGGACCCGCATGCACGACGTATTACAACCAGATCGGATGAACTCATTCATCCAGATCCTTCATGTGCTGCTTCCAAGGGGCATATTGACTCCGCTTCCCCACCGTAGATCCCTCCAGACGCTCTGCTTGGAACTGCCCAACGGACTGCTCCACCATTCAATAAAAATATGTATCGCGGGTTGTGACTTAGAGTACATCTGGATCAGGGTAGAAGCTAGACTCGGACATAACCATTTTACGGCGAGGAGTCTTCGTCACCTCCATAACTGAGAAACCATATCCTTGGTCTTTCAGTACTTAGGATGTTCTTGACCGCTGTCAGTGAGCCATCCTGGATACTTGTACCTCCCTTGCCAAACTTATGGCAAGGCACACATCAGGTTGGTACACAGAATAGCATACATGTAGAAACCCTATGGCTGAGGCCACTAGGGAACGACTTTCATTTTCTCCTATCTTCTGTACAGTGGTCGGGCTTTGAGTCTGACCAATTTACACCTTGCAACACAGGCAAGACCCTGCTTGGACTGATCTATTTTGAACTTCTTTTCAAACTTTTCGTCTGTGCTTTTGTGAAAGTCCTATTAAGCGATCGATCTTCCCTATAGATCTTGATTGCCAATAATAAGCAGCTTCACCGAGGGCTTTCATTGAAAAATTCTTCTTCAAGTATCCTTTTATGCTATCCAAACAAATTTCATATCATTCAAATACAAAAATATTAATCACAAATATAATATTAGAAATGCTGACAGAGCTCCCACTCACTTTCTTGTAAATACAGGCTTCACCGTAAAAGTCTGTATTAAAACCATATGCTTGATCACTCATCAAAGCGTATATTCCAACTCCGAGATTGCTTTTTTTTTTTGTTGCCCCCACTTCACCCAACCCCAGTCCATAGATGGATTGTTGTAGCTGACACACTTGTTAACACCTGTAGTATTGACATAACCTTTTGTGCTCATATACAATTTTTTTTAAGAAATCAATTAAGGACCTGCAGTTTTGAGTACATTTGCCATATTTCATAATCATAAAATGAGGGGCAATTGCTTTAACATGATTGGGACAGACTTATGCATCGCTACGGGTGGAAAGTCTATCATAGTCTCTCAATCCTTGAATTTGTCGAAAAAACCTCTTCGTGACAAAAGTTCATGCTTTGTAGACAGTAAAATTACCATCAGTGTCAGTCTTCTTCTTGAAGATCCAGTTATTCATCTATTGACTTGCCCCCCGATCATCGGCAAGTCCCAAAGCCAACCTGTGTTCTCATACATGGATTATATCTCAGATGTCATGGCCTCAAGCCATTTATCGGAATCTGGGCTCACAAGCTTCTTCATGTGTCGGTTCGCCATGGTCTAAGACATGATTCCAAGTAGGATTACCGTACCACTTGGCTGCGGATCGTGCTCTGGTCGACGTACGAAGTTCAGTAGTAACTTGATCTTGAATTTTCATGATCATTACATTTGCTTCCTCTTCTTGTGGTGTGTAGGCATCATGGGAACGGTTTTCTATATGTGCTCACTCTCAAATTCGAGAGAAGGTACAATTACCTCATACAAGTTCTTGACCTTTCCTCCCCACACCACTCTTTGAGCGAAACTCCTCTCTAGAAAAGACCCATTCTTAGCAAACAAAGATCTTGCCTTCGGAGCCGCTGGGTAGAAGTGTTGTACCCAATAGTTTATTTAGGATATCCTATGAAGACGCACTTCTCGATTAGGTTCGAGCTTATCAGGACTGAAGCCTTTAACAAAGTGTCGCATCCTCAAACTTTAAGAAACGACAGCTGAGGTTTCTTGCAACCACAATTCATACGGTGTCTCTCAACGGATTTTACGATGGTGCCCTAATTTAACGTTGAAAATGCGCGTTGTCTTAATGCATAACCCAAACGATAGTGTAAATCGGTAAGAGATAAGATAAGAGCCTCATAGATCGCACCATATCTAATTAAAGTACGGTTACGAGGTGCGAACACACCTTACGCTGTGGTGTTCCAGGTGGGCATGAGGTGTCAAAACTATCCACATTGTTTTAAATGAAGGCCAAATCGTAACTCAAATATTCGCATCTGCAATCAGAAGATCGTTTAGAAGACTTTATTTTATTGTTACGATTGATACTCCACGTCACTCTGAAATTCTTTGATACTTTTCAAATGTTTCAGACTTGTGTTTCATTAAGTAGAATACCCAATACTACTCAAATCATCTGGGGAAGGTCAAAAAAAACGAAACAGCCCGCGCTTGCTTAACACTTCATTGGACTGATAATCGGTATGTATTATTTCAAGAAGTCAGTAGCTCACTCAATTGTTCCGGAGAGCAATGGAGTTTAGTCATCTTGCCCATGAGGAGGTTTGCAAGTATGACAAAATGATTCATAATCACGTGATTGCCAAATGTCATCTGCATGGAGTTTCTTCATCGCTATACACCAATATGACTTAAACGGGCAGTGTCACCAAGTATGTTGTACTATCATTATCAACTTGCATATTTTGGCATAAGTATTATAGATATGTATATCCAATAACATGAGATTCAACAAGAATAGACCATCTTAAGGCGTGCATTGCATGCCCATATAAAACATTTATTCATAAAATAAAACACCACTATTCTCTGACTTAACTGAATAACGTCTCGCGATAAACAAGATCAGATATAATTTGCATGTCAAGCAGGGCACAAAAATAACAATTTATTGAGGTCCAAAAACTAATCGCGAAAGGTAGATTAGAGGTAGAGTGGCCGACGGCGATCACATCCGACCTGGAACCATTCCACGTGCATCGTCACCTGTCGTAGCCATCTCGTTTTCCGCAGGCTATGTTTCGAGTTACAAAATTGAGCAACGAACCGTATCAAATATCATGCATGCCTCGCGCATTAGTAAGGGAAAATCAATAACAGTATATCAATATACCTTTGTTCCGTGGACATCCTTCTTATCAGCCAAGAGTACTGGGCAGTTCGCTTCCCAGGGACAATTCCTCTTGCCAGTGAAGCAATCAGTTTAGGCTTGGTACAGCGTTGGGCTTCTTTCCGGGAGTGGCAAATTCTTGAAATTTCTTTTGAAGTAACTTCTACCCTTGCCCTTTTTCTTGAAAATAGTGGTCTTGGTAACCATACAAAAGATGCTCCTATGATTTCTACCTCTGCGGCCTCTTCTCTTCTTAAGCATTGCGCAAGAGTCAGGAATCGTTTTATTCATCCCTTGTATTATAGTTCATCACAAAGCCTTTGTAGCTTGGTGGCAGTGATTGAAGAACTTTTGTCAATCACACTATCAAATGGAAGATCAACTCCTAAGCTGAGTCACGTAGGTATATACCCAGACATCTTGAGCATGTGTTCACTGAAAGAAATTTTCTCCTCCATCATTAAAGCCTATAGAACTTGTTTGGAGACTTCATAATCTCTAACCCGAGTTCATTTGCTTTGAAATATAACTCAATCTTGGAAACATATCATAGGCGTTAGATGTTAAAACTACATTCTTACATGGAGAATTAGAAGAGGATATTTATATGGAACAACCTGAAGGTTTCGTTATTCCAGAAAAAGAAAAGCTTGTCTATAAGTTAAAGAAATCTCTTTATGGATTGAAACAATCTCTTAGACAGTGGTACAAGAGATTTTACACCTTTATGCTGTCTCAAGGTTTCAACAGGTCTAATTATCATAGCTGTGTTTATTCGAAAACTATCAATGGTTCAACTATTTATTTGCTCCTTTATGTTGATGATATGCTAATTGCTGCAAAGAGTATGTCAGAGATTAATGAAAAGAAGCAATTGAGTAATGAATTTGAGATGAAGGATTTGGGTGCAGCAAAGAAAATACTTGGCCTAGAAATATCCAGAGATAGACAGTCTGAAAAAGTATATCTAAGTCAGAAAGGATATATTGATAAAGTTCTTCGTCGTTTTAATATGCATAATGCCAAGCAGGTGAGTACTCCGTTAGCTGCACACTTCAAATTATCACCAGCCTTATGTCCTAAGTCAGATGTCGATATTGAGTAAATGTCTAGAGTTCCCTATTTGAGTGCAGTTGGTTCACTTATGTATGTCATGGTTTGTTCTCGTCCTCATTTATCATATGCATTGAGTTTTGTCAGTAGATACATGGTTAATCCTGGAAAAGAGCATTTGAAAGCAGTTCAGTGGATTTTCAGATACCTGCGAGGTACGTTGGGATTTCTCTGAAGAGGAGAGGATGATGCAGTACATTAAAGATAAGTATTTCCCTCAGTTAAGAACCAAGGTTATCAACCCAGTAAGAAAACCACACAATACCTCGTTAGCAGCACCTACAGACAAAATAACATATACTTGCACCCAACGCAAACAAGGGGTTGTCAATCTCTTGGCGGTTAATTGCAAGGATCAAATCTCGTAGTAATAGATAGATAGCAAAAACACAAAATAAAATAAAAGTAAATAAATTGCAGCAAAGTATTTTTTAGATTTTTATATATGATAAAGATAGATCCGGGGCCCATAGTTTTCACTAGAGACTTCTCTCTTAAAAATAGCATACGATGGGTAAACAAATTACTGTTGGGCAATTGATAGAAAATCGAATAATTATGACGATATCCAAGAAAATGATCATGTATATAGGCATCACGTCCGAGACAAGTAGACCAACTCCTGCGGCATCTACTACTGTTATTCCACACATCGACCGAATCTAGCATGTATCTAGAGTATTAAGTTCATAAAGAACCGAGTAACGCCTTAAGCAAGATGATATAATGTATACAAAGTAAACTCAATCAATATGAATAAACCCCATCGTTTTACCCTTAATGGCAACAATACAAATACGTGTCTTGTCCCCCTTCTATCACTGGGATATAGATCACCGCAAGATTGAATCCATTAAAAATCACCTCTCCCATTGCAAGATAAATCAATCTAGTTAGTCAAACCAAATCAATAGATCAGAGAGAAATACAAAGCTATAATAATCATGCATATAAGAATTCAGAAAAGACTTAAATAATATCATGGATAATCTGATCATAAATCCACAATTCATCGGATCCCAACAAACATACCGCAAAAAGGATTACATCGAATAGAACTCTAAGAACATTGATGAGAACATTGTATTGGAGATCAAAGAGAGAATGAATGATTGAAATGTACGAAAGTGTTGTCCGGCAATTATTTACATTGGATGATAAGGCAGGAGAACCGTTTCCTTGTCCTTATTCATTATCATGAAGTTTTTTATGTACTCCCTAGTAGCTTTATGCTCAAAGTCGCCGAGACTCAAGAAGGACTCGTGCATGTAGTATAGATGCTCCACACAGATTTGCGAGATTTGTTCTCTCCTGATTGGCTATGATCATATGTAGCGCAAAAAGGCGGACGATTGTAAAATCGAGCCGTCTCGTGAGAAACATCCTAAAGATATAATCAAACCGTGGGAAGAACACCTCCGCGGGCAGGGTGAAGCCAGTGGAAGAGCTAGAGGAGGAGGTGGGGGAAGTCATCGCAATGGCGGCGGCGGCTGCGGCTGCTGCTGAGAGGGGCGGAAGCGTAGGGAAGGTAACCTAGGGTGATACCATATTAGACGTAAGTTTCTTTGGTTGAATCGCTCAACCCTCTTGGGGTGGCGTGACTTCTCTACTATTAAAGGGCAATCGAACATCGTACTGCAATCGAACGTCGTAGTGATGGTTTGACCAGCTCTCCTCCCCACGTACGATAATCCTAGACCCACGGAGGAATACTGGCATCTCACGGGCATCTTCAAAACTAATTAATCTCCCCCCCTGATTTTCATAGGGTGAGCCTGCCTCACACCTAATCTCCAATAAAAAACCGCCACCTAATTGCATTCCGTTGAATCCGTAAGAGCACGTCCATGCGTGTAGCATTACTCCCCCACGTACGTGCTCTAACTCCCACGTCTGATTTTTTTTTAGGATACCATCTCTCCGGTTTATGACTGGTTCTACCGAATTATCTACCACGAGATCCCTACTCTCTCCTCTCCAGTCTCCACGCATGCCCCCCACGAGGCCACGTTGTAACCTCCTCCCCACGAGGCCACGTTGTAACCTCCTCCCCACAATGCCGCCTCCAGCAACGACGTGCGCAGCAGGACGCCATGACGAGAAATGCTACACTTACGGATGGATTCTTACTGATTGAAGTTACAGACTGAGCTGTGAAACCTTGATCGGAAATCAGGAGGGGTTGGGGCCCGCACTGGAAATCAAGGGGTGAAAGAGATTGGTGGAGAGTAGTCCGTAGGTGGTTTCTGTGCCACCTTGCCCATAAGTACAGAATTGTCGCGCCAGGACCTCGCTCGCACCCCCAGCGTGGAGGGCTCACTGCGCCCCGCCGAAGGCCCCGTGCACGACGGACACCTTGTCGATCGAGGTTGCGGGGGCGCCACCAAGACTAAGTAGAAGCCTCCTGAGGTCGACGGCCGCGGCAACCTTCCTTGCAGGTGGGCGCCACGGGGACGGCCGGGTCGTGCCATCTCGCAGGAGAGCGCAGCAACGGCGCCGGCGGCGCGGGGTAGCGGACCACGCAGCAGTCGATCCGGTAAACCCCCAACCCTAGTGGCAATCCTGGCATCTCCTTTCCCGCATCACCTCCAACTCCAAGGAGAACTTTGCCTTTCATGCGCGACACCTTCATATCCATTGGGCTGTTCGCCGCGTTTCCGCTAAGGTTTTGATTTTCGGTTTGTGAAAAATTTCGTCCCAGGCGGAGATGGCTGAATTTCGGCCATTTTCAAAAAATTTGGCCGAAATTTGACAAAATTTGGCTGAAATTTGACCAAAATCTATTTTTTCGCTGGAAAGTATATTTCTCCCCAGGCCGAGATGGCCGAAATTCGGCCGAAATCCATTTTTTTCGGCCAAAATTCAAAACACAGTTTCTGGCTTTCCGCCTATGCTTGCCTCGTAGCCACGTCGACCTTGAAGCAGCAACACAACATGGTCGCCGGATTCTGTCCCGGTGGTCATTGGAGGAACCGTGCCGCCAGTGACCAGCGGTCTGGCCGGAAGCCATCTTTGGAGGCATGAGGATACCATGGAGACGCAGTGGAGACTCCAGGGAACTAGACACAGACGCGGCATGGATTGGATTGTGCCACGGCGGCAGGAGTACGACGAGGGGATTTGACTCCGGGGAATCACAAGGCCACGGTTGCAAGCCCAGAAAGACCCAGCCATGCTGCCCCTACCACGGTTGTCGGAATGACTGTGGGGTTCATGCTCCAGGAGCATGTGATCTTGTAGTTTCCTCACTGCCCATGGTTAAGTGCTCGTGAATGAGATGACCAATTAAGTGTCAGAAAAGTGCCTTGGTTAAGTCAATTTATCATGGTGTCATATTCTTTTGTAATTTAGTTGCTGCTGATTCTACCAATCAAGTGTGATTCTGCATGTTTTCAGGGCGGGCTCTGCTGAAGATCAAGAAAATCCTTCTGCGGGAACATGTTGCATGACATGTCCAGCAACGGGGCATGCCTGAGCTACTGCTCCTGGCGTGGTGTGCTCTGCAACAACTTCGCCTTTGCCATTGCGGCTCTGTAAGAAGCTCTCTGTAGCAAATCTTATGCTCTGTTGCTGGCTGCTGTATGCGGTCACTAAGATGTGTTCATGTGTGCAACGACAGCAACTTCCCAGGGTTCAATCTTGGTGGCGAAATCTCCCCGGTCTTTGAGGGGGATTCGAAGCACATTATGTCACTGTATGATGTTACTTGTTACATTTTTTCTAAAATTTAAGAGCCTTCGGGTGTGTAATGAATTTCAGTACCCCGTTTCACAGTTTTTTGGTCATATGTAATGGTTTGCAGTCTCGAAGGAAAATTTCAGGCAAATGGCTGACGAGATTGGTGATTATTTGTCGCTTAAATTGTTGCAAGTGGGCTTCAGACTGAGTTCACGTATCGCTCTAACCTAATAGACCGTTCATATTTTATTTTTATGAATAACAAGTGACTGCGGTAATTGATTTGTTTGCTGCATAGTTGTTGCATTATTTATGTTTTGTGCTCCATTTGAATCCTATTGTTTGTATAGTGGCAAAATAGTGGTTCTTTTGATTAACACCAGCAGAGCCAGAAAATTTTCCATACTACTATTGTTTTTGCAGTCCATGCCATTTTCATATGAATCTTGTGGATGAATTCTAAAGTGATTGGCCAATTATTACTTATAGGCATAGTTTGGGCATGCAGCCCTAATTTACATTTCTCGACAATTTAACAATGTTATGGATTGTATTTCTTTGTGCGCAACAAATAATTATCTATCCATTTAGCTCTATAAATAATTACTTGTTTTTTTACTTGACAATATTTATGTTACCTGCTCCTCTAAAATGCAGAGATTTCCAAGTAATAAGTCCATTTCTCTTTGGAGCACATATGAGCATTACATTTTTTTTCTGAAATTCTTGCAGAAATCCTTGCAGTAATGCAACAAGTTAGCTCCTAAAATATAACACTAAAGCTTATCCAAATATAACACTATGCTCATCCATTAATCAAAATATTCATTGAACCATTTCCATGTTGTTGTTGTATCTTGATTTCTTGAAAATATAGATGTTCTGTAATATTAACAACCAAACAAGTAACTTTCTGTCACGAAAAGGCTAATGGATGTAATCTGCCAAGAACACAGTTGTGACTTGTGACATACACCAGCAATAACAAAATGATCGATGCGCTTCTTAGTAGAAGAGGTTAGCTATTTATATTCCACTTTTGATGAGGTTCAGTTCGTGTCTTTCTTCACCTCTAAATGATAGGTTTGCTTGATGTGAGAAAAGTGAATTAAAAAAAAGTCTCTTTGGATTGTCTAACATGTTTTCTCTGGATAGTCTGTTCTTATCTATGTCTCTTGATCATTATTATCTCTTGATCATTACTATTGAGAAATCCTCAGTCTCATTGGTGTACCTTTTTAAAATTCATTAGATTTCTCATAGGCACATATTTTATGTCTTCATAATTCAGTTAGGGATCCTCTCATGGTTGTTTTGTAGTTGACTAGCTATGTTGTAAGTCGATTATGATACTACCCCAACAATGGAGAAAGGTATGATTCTGGGAGAAGGGAATTGGTATGCATGCTGTTTGCTAAAAGATCCGTCTGTGGCTTCTTGCAGGTATAACTATTGAAGCTCTTCAACAAGTTTTTTAATGCACTCGTCGGCAAGTGTGCATTGTTTCCCTTTTTTAGTAGTAGAGATATACACGGTTGCAAAAGCCATTCTTGTAACTGATGTTCTACAGTTTGTGCTTGTTTGATTTCGTTAGCTACACACTGTATTTTATTTTTATTTACGTATCTTGCAGCCACAAAGTTTTATTAGTTTAATTTCCTTTGCTATAAACCGTATTTGTTCCTTCAACACTTTCTTGTCGCCACAAAAACGTTATCTTTGTGGCACTCAAAAATAAGGAGAGACACACATTGACATTACACAATGTGCATTTTTTATTATTTGTAAATAAGAATTTTAATACATCATCATCTATCATTGTAGGTGAGAATGATTTCATTTTCATCTCACACAATTTATGATAAACGTTCCATAGATTTACTAAAGTTCAAAAGGTGTCCAAGCGGTGATAAGGTATGGTTGTAGTGACGATAATACTGGAGCAAGTGCAACTGAAGAGAATAAAGGCAGAGGGAAGGATGGTGGAGGAGAAAGATTCCGCTTTATCTTTTGAGACAAGAGAGTGGAAGAAAGCACTATGAGAGAGGCTTTGTATTTGTTGCTAAGAATGGAAACCATGTGGTGCCATTTGGAACATATCTCTACATTACCATAACCGTTTTGTTATATTTTTTAATCCCATGGCAACGCACGGGCATTCGAATAGTATATATAATGGTTGTACAAGGTACAAAGTACAATATCTAACCGTATACGGTTTGTTCAGTTAACTACATAGTACTAGTGTTAGGTCAGCTACAATGTGTTACATCTATTTCTATCCAAAATTTGAAAATTTATATTCACACGGCGGCCAACTCGAAATTTCTGTGAAAACAATAAACTTGGCAATGCGTAAATTAGCTATAATATGAGCACTTATAGCTAAACAAACATTTGATGATATCCTTGTGCTGGAACAGCATGTAAACATTCTCTCATGTGTTCGGGGGAATTCAAGACATTTATACTCACATCCACAATTTAGACAACTTTCTGCCAAATAGCTTTACTGTTTTCTCACAGCTACATTCCCATAGCCGATTTTTGACAAGACAAAGATGAATGAACACCGCCTAAACAAAAGAAAAAGTAGAAATGGAAAGCAACACAAGTTACACATCAGCTCTTGGACACAAATCTAATGGCTAAATCAAGAATGACTCTGATTTTAGAAGAAGAAATCAGACATGTGAGCAGCCCCAGTTTATTAGTGTAGCTATGCGACATGCATCCGCCCATCCATAATTCGATAGGACTGCATGCCAACCAAATTGAAGTGGATACAACATTTGTCAAAGTCAATCTTTTCTAAACTTTGATGAAGTTATAGAAAAATATATGAATACTTACAATTCCAAATATATACCATATTGAACATTTGTTCTTGTTGAACATAATGGTAATGATTTGATATTGTAAATGTTGATAAGTTTTTCTATAGATTTGATCAGACTTTATTAGATTTGATTTTGAACAACATTTATGTGCATTAATTAATTTCGCAGGGAAGGAGCCTCTGACTCACGCATTAACATAGACATCGAGCTCTAGAACAGCTGCGTTGCCGCGCCAGCTCGCCCTCTTCATGAGGACGTACCCCGTTGCCATCCTGAACCTCCCCATGCCACCCACCACCGAGAGCTCCCGGACCGGCACCAAGACGGCGTTGCGGCCAGTTATGGAAAGCGTGCTCCCGTTGGAGGGCCCACCAGTGAGCAGCACGTTCTTGGAGATGAGCACCGCAGGGTTGCTGGCGCTACCGTCCGTGGACGACGCCACGACATAGAACCCCTGGCCGCGTCCAAGGGCCGTGGACGCCGGGCTGGCGCCCTCGGTGAGGGCGTCATCCATAACCAGCATATCGCCGAAGCGCTGGTCCACTAAGCCCCTGACAGGCGGGCCAGTGCCGCAGGCGACCACGCCGGCGCTGGGGCTGGGGCCGGCGGAGGAGTCGTGCATGTAGAAGTGCAGGTGGTGGGATTCTTGTGCGCCGACGGGCCTGACATCGCAGGCAAGAGAGACGACGAGGGCCACAATGAGCAGGAGTGGCTGGGCTAGGACTGCAACGGACAGTCGACGAGCCATATCTACCGATCTTGCCAATACTCCATTCGTTCCAAAATATAGCGCGTCCGCGCTTTTTAAGGTTCAACTTTGATCATAAATTTAACCAACGAGACCGACTGCGGCGAGACCAAAATTTATATAATTGAAAACTTCTTTTGAATGCTCCTGCCACAGTCGGTCTCATTGGTTAAATTTATGATCAAAGTTGAAACGCAAAAACCGAGGACGCATTATATTTTGAAACGGAGGGAGTATGAGGAACCTAATGATGCGTGGATGTTCTTAAATAGCATGAATGCATGACCATCTGGCAACTGGTTGTTTCCTTCAATGGCAAAAGCCGTTCACTTGAGGTGGCTGGCCTTTTGTTTTAACACAGTACAGACGCAAACGTTCATGTATATGCACATAGACTCATCTTTATGTGCAAAGTCACCGTACATAAATCCAGGATAGATGAGAGCATCAGGACTTGAACCACTGTAACCATCCAAGCATAAGTTGATTTGCGACGTGGCTGGCCGTTAATTGTATTATTTATCTCCCGGTCCCCAAGGCTATGAGAATTGAGAGCAAGCCCATGCGGTACCAAAGTGAAGATAGACGCATGCCAGGAAAGTACAGTCCCAAGGCGATCGATCACCGTTCAACTTTTGCAAGTGCGATTGGATGCATGGCAGAAGATAATGTATTAATTAATTGAGGAAGATAATGTCAATGTATTGTTTCGATTTACAACTCGCAATAAAAGGCAGAGACCATTGTATAACCTGGTATAGTAGTAAAATCTGTTTTTTGTTTTAACACTGTACAGAGTCAAGCGCTCATATATACGCGCACACACTCACATCTATGAACGCACATACGCACACCTCGAGAGACTGGATTGACAGTCCATTTTGAATTTACAAAGTCACCATCTGAACCTCTCCCACTGAACGTGCATTATCAGAAACTTCATGGAAATTTATCAAAATGCGAGTAACTCACTTGAACCTTGTTTATTGGGATACCACTATCCTCCGGCACTCCAACCAGAGGGTTTTCGCTAGTAAATTCGTTGGAGCGTGGTAGCGCCCACTTTGAACGGGCAATGGACAACAATAAACAATGCACTAATTCATCGACGTCTGTTAAATATGGCGAACCACACCCGTCAAATTGTGTGACTTGTGAGTATCATGAGCACAAAATAACATATTAAAAACACAAACTGCACATGGCTTGCAGCAGGTAACACCACATGTGAAAAACACTTACCTACCATATCTTGTAGTCATACACAGTTTTATATACGCACACTATCGCCACCCTAAGTGTGTACAATGAACTTGTTGCTGCTAATTTTACACTGTTCGACTGAAAAACATATATTTTCGCTAATAGCATGCTATTCGAGCTTCATTTACGCACCAAATTTGGGGCCTAGTTAGAGCATCTACAACCGGACTCCTCATCACCCGC
>JAAAXO010000400.1:0-38867 GCA_011799875.1 Thinopyrum elongatum
GAGGTGGAGCAGCTTGCAGAAGGGATAGGCTGGATGATGGGGGAGAGAAGCCGAATTGACCAATGTGATTCAGGTCATGCTCTGCCACCGCATTCTGCCCTACCAAGACCGGGCTTCCCCATGTGGGCGTACAAGCCCGAGGACCCCGCCACCGTGCTCCAATTCTTCCAGACTACTCATGCTCAACTCTGGAAGGCCTTGTTCAAGCCCCAGAAGGAGTGGCCCCAGAGGAGGAGGGACATCGACTTGATGCCGCTAACCCTCCACGGAGGCATGATAAGTTTTACTCTTTCATGTTCGGAATTTCTTTTTGCCGAAGCAATGAACTCTCCTTTCTTCCGTACATAGAGCTGGCTGAAGAGGTCCGAGCGAATCAACTGCCCGGCCCCGCTGCTGAGGGCCCAGGAGGCCCAACTGGCAGCTCTGCTAGCGGGCGCCATAACGAGGCGTCGGAGAAGAGAAGAGGAGAGAAGAAGGACAAGGAGACCAGAGAGGGTCTTCGGCCCTGAGGACCTACGAACTCTAGATCCAGGGACACTCATGCCCCCTCCACCACGGAGGGGGAGAAGGACCAAAAAGAGGTTGGGGAAGAGGACGACTCTTCCGAACAAGGAAGAGGGCGGCGTCCGGACATGGAGAGGGTCAAACCCCCCCCGCCCCGAGAGAGACCGTGCAAGGCGAAGATAGTACTGTCCGATGACAGTTCGGCCTTAGCCAAGGGTCCGAGGCCTTCGAAGAGGTCCCCCGGAGGACCCGCAGGGTGAAACCGCGGGCCCAAAGGTATGTGTTTTTTAAGATGTACTCATCCAACCTTGGCTGAACTAGGCCTGTTTATGATTTATGCACTTGCCTTTAAATTGCAGCCCGTCGCGCGACCTCCTGACTGACCAAGCCTTGGAAGGGGACTCTCCACCAGCCGAGCTGGGGGGAAAGTGGAATTGAGTCACGCGCATCACCTCCTCCAGTCCACAAAGAGGCTAGGGAGGTTTTATCAAGGAGGACCCTCCTGTGCCAAGCACAGAAGAGGGCCGATGTCATAATGGCCGAGGTAATACATCGGCTGCCGAAGACTAGAGGGGTGAGACCCCTCTGGCAAACGAAGGCGGGGAGCCCGGTCAATCCGAGCTCCCCACGAGAGGTTCCCACGATTACCGCCGCCGAGGTACCAGGAGCCGAACATCCCTGAATCCTCATGGGGGTGCCGAAGTGCCCTGCTGAGGGAGTCCTGGACAAAGGGGTCTAAGGTGTCCGGCCTAGCTAAGGTGGGCGGACCATTGGGCCATCAAGAAGACGAAGCTGAACAACACTCGTATCCGGGAAGGAGTCCTTAGGTGTCCGGTTATGATTATTCCTTCTTTTTGTAACCGACTTGTACGACCCTAGGTCCCTCCGGTGTTATATAAGCTGGAGGGTTTTAGTCCGTGGGGAAGATCAGAATTACCACAGGCATACCAGCTACGGTTTAGCCATTACGATCTCGAGTAGATCAACTCTTTGTAATCATCATCTACATGAATACAATCAGCAGACGTAGGGTATTACCTCCATTAAGGGGCCCGAACCTGGGTAAAAGCTGTGTCCCTTCGTCTCCTGTTACCATTGATCCTAGACCTACACGCTCGGGACCCCCTACCCGAGATTTGCCGGTTTTGACACCGACATTGGTGTTTTCATTGAGAGTTCCGTTGTGGAGTCGCCATTAGGATTGATGGCTCACGTAAGCTTCAGCAACAAGACCGCCTTTGGAGAAAGCCTGATGCCAGAACAAACCCTTCGGATTGCGACTTTTCGATAAGCGTCAACTTGGCCGGCCGTCTTCGCGCGGAGACGAGTTTTCGCCCTCGAATGTCAGATCCCGGTCGTCGATACTCCGTAGAGCGCCCTCAGCGCCCGCGCATGGTCTCGACCCGATCGGATCAGCGGCTTTGACCGAAAATCAAACAACTCTGGGGCCTTAGCCTCAGATCCTAAACTCCAGGCTCAGCGACAGTCTCGGCGATCGCCGAACACTGTCCGAGTATCGGCCCCGAATATGCAGAGAAGATGGATCCGGCAGATACCGCACTATTGAACGGTCTTGCTAGATCGCATCGCAATCCTAGGACTACAACACCTATGATCGGATTGGGCTTAAACCCGATCGTAGGGAGATTAACTCCCCGCCGGTCACTCACCTCGTGGCGGTCATCGAAGAGCAGACCGAAGACCTGGCGTCTCCCAGTTTGAAGACCAATTATGTTCGGATTTCCGAACTCCCGGAATTCGAGCCTCCTTCCTCGGAGGGGAACGACGCCTATTCCGGACTCAGGACGGGTAATAAAACCCGATGAGTGCCCGGATACTTCTAGGCCCGAACTCCCGGCTCCGAAAACCTTGTCGTCGCTCGAAGCGCCGGACACGAGTTCTGGCCGTGGGATTAAGTTTTTTCCCACCCCACCACTACAATGCATACTCTCACAGCAACTCCAGCCCACCTGACATATGGACTTAATGTATGTACAACAACAACCTCGCGAGACAGTCCTCACTACTGGGCTCGCTTCCTCCTTGTCAAGAATAGGATCAAAGATTGCTGTGACCAAGAATCATCTCGGTTTTTCATCACAATTGCAGTGACGAGGGAATTTTGAATGCCCTCGCTCGACATCACATCCAAAGTTTCACCAAATTATTGGAAT
This sequence comes from Thinopyrum elongatum, assembly GCA_011799875.1. Lineage (NCBI taxonomy): Eukaryota > Viridiplantae > Streptophyta > Magnoliopsida > Poales > Poaceae > Thinopyrum > Thinopyrum elongatum. The sequence goes on from JAAAXO010000400.1 coordinate 2,679, forward strand.
TGGTCCGCAGTATTGTGCGATGGAGAGCACATGGAAAGCCCAAAGGACCAACTTGGAGCCTGACCTAGGAGAACATCCATCCACACTACGGATAAAATGGAACATCCTATAGGGCATCCGAATATAAGCCTACTGGCAAAAGAATAAACCCTTTGGGTCACAGGACCGTTCTTGATGAACTCCTCGACAAACCATGCCCGATACATTCGGCATTACTAAATACAGAACCAACCCACAGCCTTCGCGCTTGTTGGGTATTAAGGCAGGTAGCCAGAAGGGCGAGCCCATCCTCACCCCCTGCCTCCAGGGAGGCAGTCACCTATAGATGAACATCTCGACGTTTTGACTGTCTTCGAAACTTTCCTTCAAATAATCGGCGCAAGCGGAGTACTTCGAGAGCTCGCCGAAGTCCACCAAGTACGCAATGAGCCCATGGAACAACATGGCGATAACTTTTAACGCCGAAGATGAACCAAGGGCCCGTTTAGTCAGGCACCGCCGCATTGGTCCTCGATCCCATAGTGGACGGTTTTCGACTTAACAAAAGTGCTCATGGATGGGGGTAGGACTAAACCTCATCTATGAGGATACGCTCAAAAAAATGCAGGTTGGCAAGTCCCGCATCGAGCAAACTTACAACCCACTTTTTGCGGAATAATCCCAGGTCAAGAGGCACGCTGCTCAGGGTGAATTACACTCGACGTAGTGTTTGGCACATCCGAAACTACAGGTCCGAGAGTTTCTCTTTCATATTGTGCCCTTAACAGTGGATACCACACCCTTTTGGACGTGACGCTTTCGTCCACTTCTAGGCAATACCCCATTACGGATACATGAAGCTCAAAATGCCGGGTCCAATGGGGTGATTACAATCACAAGCGACCCGCACAGAGCACTCTGGGCCGAAACAAAACCACATCCCTAGTCTCGACGACTGTTCGAATCCCTCGCGGCCAAAGAGCTTCCCACGCTCCGGACAAACAGTGGACAAAGATGACTGATCCTCGATAAAAGACCCAAATCCACTCTTTTAAGCCAGCAGACGAAGTAGTCAAATTTCAAGTACACCCGATGGATCTGAACAAAACTGCATCCATCGGGGCACAACTGGACCAACAGATAGACGTTCCTTGCACGCGTTCCTACGGGAAAATTGGGACATATTGCCTGGCATCCTTCGGACATGCCAGGAATCCACGAAGACTGGCCGAACACAGCCTCAACATAACAAAGGCTTCAAGCCAGTCAAGCAGTCACTGCGGCGATTCTCGAACCCAAACGTCAGCAATGGGGGAGGAATTAGCAAAACTCATCGAAGCAGGCTTCATCTGGGAATCAAACACCCGGAATGGTTAGCTAACCTGGGCATGGTGCCGAAGAAGGACAAATCCTGGCGGCTTTGCGTCGACTTCAAAGACCTTAACAAGGCCTGCCCTAAGGATCCCTTTCTGCTGCCTCGCATAGACCAGATCATAGATGCAACCGCGGGGCATGAAGCATTGTACTTCCTCGACGCCTACTCGGATTCCACCAGATTAAAATGAAGGAATCCGACCAGGCTGCGACCGCATTCATCACACCCTATGGGCGTTCTGCTTCAACACACATGCCCTTCGAGTTAAAGAATGCTGGCGCTACTTACCAGCGCATGATTCAAACCTGCCTGGAAAAACAAATTGGAAAAACAGTTGAGGCATACGTAGACGACGTGGTCATTAAGACCAAGCACGTCGCATTATGGTGGACAACCTCCGCTTAATGTTCGATAACCCCCGAACATATGACATATTGCTCAATCTGGAAAAATGTGTCTTCGGCGTTCCTGCCGGAAAGCTGCTCGGCTTCATTGTCTCCCATAGAGGAATAGAAGCAAATCCGGCTAAAATTCGAGCCCTGTCGCAATTGGCAATACCAACAGAGTCTAAAACAACGTCCAGAAATTAGCAGGGTGCGTCGCAGCATAAGCCGCTTCATCTCCAGATTGGGAGAAAAAACATTGCCACTTTACAGGATGCTTAAACGCACCGATAACTTCCAATGGACGGAGCGGCCATGGCTTGGATTGGACGAAATCAAGACATTAGTGGCTGGCAACCCAATCTAGCCGCCCCAAGTTTGGGCGAACCAATGTTACTTACATTTCAGCAACTCACCAAGTGGTGAGTGCGGTCCTCGTCGTCGAAAGAGAGAGGGGACATAAATTCCCTATTCAAAGCCAGTTCTACTACGTATCAGAGGTCCTTACGCCATGCAAATCCCGATACCCTCACTATCAAAAGATAGCTTACGCGGTCTTCATGGCATCTCAAAACTTCGGCACTACTTCCAAAAGTGCTCAATTATAGTGGCATCAGAAGTACCACTCAATGATATTATAAAACAACAGGGATGCCACGGGCCCATAGCCAAATGGGCAATAGAGCTCCTGCCATTTGAAATCACCTACAAACCACGCCGAGCTATTAAATCTCAGGTGCTGGCTGACTTTGTCGTGGATGGACAGAAGCCGAACTCCCTAAAGAGTACAGTACATACTCAAATTGGACGATGTATTTTGACGGCTCTAAATGCTGGCCGGACTAGGGGCGGCGTAATCTTGACATCCCCCACAGGGGACACAGTCTGTTACGTTCTACAAATTATGTACACAGACTCTAACAATGCGGCCGAATATGAGGCATTGTAACACGGCTCCGCCATGGCAGTTTCCATGGGGGTACAACGCCTAGAGGTACGCGGGGATTCTAACCTGCGATTTCCCAGTTCAATGGTGAGTTCGACGCCAAGGACCCCAAAATGGCAGCCTATAGGAACGTCGAATAAAATATCAGCTCGGTTCGAGGGGCTCGAGTTTCATCACATAGCTCGTGACAGCAACCAGGCGGCAGACATCCTCGCCGTATGGGCGCTAGACGCGATCCCGTCCCGCACAACATTTCGTTAAACGGCTCTTCAAGCCATCTGTAGTGTGGCAGGATGAAGGCAAGGACATCAGCTCGGACCCGGTTACAACCCCAGAAGTCGAACCTGATGACAAAGTTATTGGGGGTTCGGATATTGAAAGACCACTTCGGCTCACGAAATCATGGCCGTCATCGCTCCATGGACCGAACCATTCCTAGCCTATCTTCATAGGCAGGAACTCCCTGATGACCAAAACGAGGCACGTCGCATTGTTCGGCGGTCTAAAGCCTACAAAATTCACAAAGGTGAATTATACAAGAAAGTACTACTAGTGTCCTTCAAAGATGCATATCCGAGAGAGAAGGGAGGCAGCTTTGGCGAGATACATGCGGCCATGGGCGGACACCACGCGGCAGCTCGAGCCCTTGTAAGCAAGGCTTTTCGGGCAGGGTTATTCTGGCCAACAGCCCGGGCGGACGCATAGACACTCGTTCAACGCTGTGTAGGATGCCAGCTTTTTGCTAATCAAGCCACTTGCCCCCCACTGCTCTTCCGACTATACCGATAACCTGGCCCTTCGCGGTCTGGGGGTCGACATGGTAGGACCTCTAAAGGGAAGCATAAGAAGAAATACTATTGGTTATGGTCGATAAGTTCACTAAATGGATTGAGGCCAAGCCAGTGAAAACGGCCGAATCCGAACCAGTTATTGCTTTTATATCCGGCGTGGTGCACCGTTATGGTGTCTCCATAGCATAATTAAGACAATGGCTCAAATTTTACCGCTGGCGATGTCAAAGATTGGTGTGCTAATATGGGATTAAGCTCGACTATGCATCTGTCTACCACCCTCAAAAACAATGGGCAGTAGGGTAGAGCGAGCCAACGGCCTAATAATGAGCGGATAAACCCCGGCTGTGGCTCCTTAAAGGAGTCTGATAAGCACTGGGTTGAAGAGCTAGATTCTGTACTCTGGGGCTTCGGACCACCCCCAACCGTCGACCGGATACACACCCTTTTTTAGGTGTAAGGCGCAGAGTGTTCTGCCCTGCGATATATTCATGACTCACCTCGCGTGACAAGTACGAAGAACGAGAGGCCGAGTTAGACAGCAGGATGACTTAGACGCCCTTGAGGAGGAGCGCGACGTGGCACAAGCTCGTTCTGCATCTATCAACAGCAGGCTCGGCGATACCCGAGCCGAGAAGTGCGGGCCAAGACATACAACATCGGTGACCTCATTCGTCTCCCCGGAGAGAAGAAGGACAAGCTCAAACCAAAGTGGGAGGGCCCCTTCATAATCGACGAGGTATTAACTGGGGGTACATATCGCCTTCGTGATGCAGCGGATAACCGCTAGAGCAAACCATGTAACGCAGCTCGGCTTCGAACGGTTCTACGGATAACCGGCGCCGCCCCCCTCCCTCACGGTTTTTTCTGTCTCTTTGTTCCCCCTCGTTCTTCTCTTCTCTTCATTTTCTATCTGTTTTTTTTTCATTTTCATATATTTATATATGGAAATTGTAAACATCCCAGGTCAGTCCGGATTCGCCGAATTGTGATCAAACTAATGGGCATACATCATTAAATGTAATATCCTTGTATAACTAGGGGCTTCTTTACGAAGCCGGGCATTATATTCCCCTAGGCTATTCTAAAGCCGTGGGATATTTGCTCATATTTTTGCCATTATATGCACCACTTTGACTTAAGTTTTTGCCAAGCTGGGTTGCCTGCTCCTGTGCTTACACCCTACGTTTTCGATTGTTCGGCTAGGATGTAAGGAGAGGAGCACCTCTGCGATGTTACAACCAGGTCAGCCGGATATGTATCGACGGGTGAAGCCGAAGGCTTAGCGTTCTTAGAATATAACTGTCGGCAAACGAAGACAACTTATGTGCTATAATAATGCAATTAAAGGAATGGCTGTCCTTAAAACCATCTTTATACGAGTATTATGCCTTTATGCATGATTAACCATGCTGACTCAAGGAAAGGAACCCCTATGGAACTATTTTCCTTGAAAGATGTTTCTTACGTTAAACAGTAATATAACATAACTCCCCGACACACACTTTGTCTTTTCAAGCCATATGACCGATTGCCTTGTTTCCAACCACAAATACCTATTTAAACTTAGGTCGCATAATGGGAACACTCCAAACTTCTGGTTCTGGAGGTCGAGCCGAAGGTCGGCCATGAAAAATAGTACAACAGCTCGGTAGAGATAAGTTTGATGATAAAGTACATAGATACATAGAATCAAACGTCTATTCCTTCTCTATGCCGTCCATAAGGCTATCTAGAGCACAGTCTTCCTGTGAGTACTTCGCAGCAAGCATCACCTGGTCATCACCCACAGCTTTAACGAATTTCTTTCCCGTCCGGACCTACGGTCCCAACTCGCGCCATATTTGGCTCAAGCTGGGTATAGCGTGTCTTCACCATTGCCCATTGCCTCGCACGCACCTTCACGACAGGTCGAAATTTTCCATAGTTCAAAGCGGCGCCGAGCTCCCTTGAATAGATTGGCCAGGTCAGCCATGCTCTCCGAGGCGTATCGGTTGGCCCTAGAGCCTTAACCATACTCTTCATAGCTTTCCGGGCACGCTCATGCACTATGGATAACTCTTTTATTAAGTCGCCACGAATCCGGACACTTCTTCTTCATGATGCCGCGTGAGTAGACCTACAATAGTCGTGTTATTACGCCGAACTATGGCAAGAAATTGTCTCCTCAATGGAAGACTACGCCATACCGATATCAAGCCTTTCAAATGTTGATTTTCTTTCACAGCACGACAGTTGACTTTTAAGCTCTTTATCTCTTTGGCTTGTTGATCTCTTTCCTTCTCAAGTTTATTCTTCTGGTCTACAGTCCAGACAAGTATTCGGTGACCGGCTGCTTCTTGCGCTTCGGCATGTTCCTGAGCCTTTTTAAGCAGTTCAACTCATTTTGAAATTGCCCTATGGACTCCGCTGCTAAAAATGAAGCTCGGTGATAAGCAACGGTGAATACATTATTAAATTATAAACTTCTGTTTTTACCATGGGTCTCCTGGTGAATTTCTTCGCCTCCTCCGCTCAGCGACAGTACTGTCTAGCTGTCTTCGGCTCTTCTCGAGCTCCTATGACAATGCATTATTCTTGTCCTTCAGGACCTGCATGGGCGGAGATCCTTAAATCAGTCATCCCGACTACTTTAAGTATCGGGGGCTACTGGGATACAGTTTGTATGTAAAAATTCATACAAATTTTACCTGCTATCCTTGGACCAAGCGAGCCGTTCCTTCAAGGCCATGTCGTGCAACTCGGATATATGCATCTACTGAACTGAGGCATTGAACTATTGATCAAAAAGGCCGGATGGCGCATAGCCCCTTTCAGTCGTCGATGATTCATCAGACTTTCTACTTCAGAATTAGTAACGGAGACATCATCAGACTCTCCTTGTGGTGGATGGCTTGAGTGGCGCCAGCTTCAGTTCTAATTTTAGCCGATGAGTCCGGCGCCGGACTATCCTAGCGTCTGATGACGGACCCGCGGTGTACGGTCCACCGAATACTCCTTCTGTATATGGACAGAAGGAGTTGAAATCTTGGTATCAGACCTAATACAATTAGCAAGCTTTTACCTCTTCGTTGAGGGAGGGGTGCGACGCCACTTCCATTTTCCTTCCGCTTGCAATTCTCATCTCGCGTAGGCGCTGGTTTTTTAGGACCACCCCTGCTGGTGTGCGGCGCGAGGAGCGCCGACCCTTGGAGTACGAGTCACACCTAGGTGAAGCGCGAGGTGGGTACCCCTTGTTGGAAACGCACCTTTGGAGTACTTACAGTAGAGGGGGGAAGGAGCCCGGTGATCAGCTATGATGGCCACCTCTGAGCCGTCAGACTTGCCTGATAAAAAACTCAGTCATTAAATTCGATGGATATGTACGGATCCTCGTGAAAGCCCAGATGTTCATTATGATCGTAGTCTTCGGGTTGCGGGAAGGGCAGTGGACTTTTTCAATCCACTTTCTCCAATCTGTTCGGAGGTGTCCCGGAAATTTTGGTTAATATTCCTGAATGATGAGCAAAATTATGCTAATAAGACAGTACTTACCCTTTGATGGGGTTGTACATAGAAAAGCCTTCTCGCAGTTTAGGCGGGCGAACTCTTCCTCTTCGCCTTTATAAAGATCGGCCAGTATGGTCGCCAGTGCGGCTTGGTCATCAGGGCCTTGACGCTTGTAACGGGTCGCGTCATCCGTCCCTTTGTAACACCACAAGGGGTGTCCCCTCGACTGGAGAGGCTGGATGCATCGCTTTTGGCGATGGCCACAACTTCAATAATTGAAAGTTTGGATTTGGCAGTACCCTGACCTTGGCACCTAGCCTCTTTACTTCCGCACTGTCCTCCTGCTTGGGGCTCCGGGGACACCAGTTAAGCGTTTCTTCAAACGGGCATTGGAGAATTCAGGAAGCCTCCGCGAACTGGGTCCAGTAATGGACATCTTCAATATAAAACCATTCCGAAGACCACTCTTCGGATTCCTTCTTCGGGGTCCCTATGATACCCCGTCCTGGCGATGCGCCAAACTTCGGCTCCGCCCACTTCGAATATTAACCACCCTGAAACGCGGGATGAGGCAGAAGAATTTCCTCCATAGCTCGAAGTGAGCCTCGCAGCCCAGAAAAGCTCACAGAGAGCGACGAATCCCGAAATATGTAGGATCGAGCCGGGGGTCAGATTATGAAGCTGGATCCCATAGAACTCCAGCAAACCTCTGAGGAAGGGGTGAACAGGGAATCCTAAGCCTCTTAAGAGGAATGATACAAAGCATACCCTTTACTCCTGTTGGGGTTTGGAAAGCTTTCTGCCAAGCTTCACTCACACACAAACAGAAGTCAACCCCGCGCGTACAGAGATTAGATCCACGGGAGCAGATATCCCTCCGTCTGAAGTCGATTCAGATGGAGGCGGGAGACAGAGCAGTTGGCCCAATCACCTTCTTGATGGCCGTGGACCGAAGAGGAACTCGGAACGCTGGTCATTTTTGAAAGCTTTTTTGGCGTCCTGGTTCTCTCGATCTGGATAGGAAACATGTTAAATTTGCCCCGTTTATATAGACATAATCCCCGTCTGGAGGGGAAGGGACTTTTTGCAAAAGAAGGTTGCGGGCTATTCGTCTTCATCAGACACGTGGAAATCGAAGTGATTGACACTGAAATTATGACATGGAAGTCATTTCGGATTGCCATCAACAGGGAGAACTCGCCTTGCAAAGCCGAAGACAGTACGGGAGCCGATTACATCATCATTTGAAGGCAGTTCGGGGGCTACTGAGGGAGTCCTGGACTAAGGGGTCCTAAGGTGTCCATCCTAGCTAAGGTGGGCCGGACCATTGGGCCATCAAGAAGACGAAGCTGAAGAGCCCCTCTTATCCGGGAAGGAGTCCTTCTAGGTGTCCGGTTATGATTATTCCTTCTTCCTGTAACCGACTTTGTACGACCCTAGGTCCCTCCGGTGTATATATAAGCTGGACGGTTTTTAGTCCGTGGGGAAGATCAGAATTACCACAGGCATACCAGCTAGGGTTTTAGCCATTACGATCTCGAGGTAGATCAACTCTTGTATCATCATCTACATTGAATACAATCAAGCAGGACGTAGGGTATTACCTCCATTAAGAGGGCCCGAACCTGGGTAAAAGTTGTGTCCCTTCGTCTCCTGTTACCATTGATCCTTAGACCTACAGCTCGGGACCCCCTACCCGAGATCTGCCAGTTTTGACACCGACACCTGCCACCCCCCGCCCCTGTGCAAGGCGGGTTTCTACGGGGTGGCCAGAAGAGATGGAGGAGGCGTTAACAAGTGCCTCCCTCCCCGAAGAGCACCGTGCCCTAATGGGCGCGGTTTTACAAAGTCTTCTGTCCTAGACAACGGATTAAAGGAGGCATACAATGGCCTTCTGACAGGCTTCAAGGTAAGCCATGTAATAACTTGTCTCTTAGAAATATTGTTTCTATTTGATTATGCAATCCTATATACAGTAGCCCCCAAGCCCTGTGTGAGTTTGAAAGACTCATGCGTGGGTAAAAAAGTGTTAGGATATTTGCAGATTGCAGAGTGAGCAGTAGCCCCCGAGACTTTGGCCGGATTGAGAAAAACCGGTCAGAGGATCATTGCGGATATTCGGGGATTTTGATATGATTTGTGAATGTGCAGGCATCGTCCTCGGCGGCCGCTGCCATGCGAAAGAGCTGGCCGAGCTAAACCAAAAGCTAAAGCGCTTGGAGGACGATCTCAACCTGATGAACAGGCGGTTTGATAGGCTCAAGGTAAATCCGAGCTAACCTTTTTACTTGCATAGTTATTTAATAAAGTTTGTGTAGTTAATCCAAACTGGTGCAATCAAAATTGCCATAGCCTCCACTGCCGAGGTTGAGACACCTCAAGGCCGAGCTTGAGGAGGCTCGGCGGTAGCCGAAGAGCAAAGGCGGCGGCCGAAAAGGCGGCCTCCGAACAGGCTGCGGAGATCCTCGTGAGCAAAAAGCACGAGGCTCGGGCATCCGAGGTGCAGCAGGAGCTCAAGGATGACGTCACAAAATGTGAGGCCCTTGAGCAAAAGAATAAAGATCAGGCCACCAAACTGGGCTCATTAGGGGCAGCCGCCAAAGAAGCGCGGACGGAGGCGCGAGGCTACCAGGAGGAGCTCCGCCAAGTCAAGCTCATTGCGGGTGGTAAGACGTACTTACTGCAAAGTGTCTTTGGTGGTAACAGGTTCGCTTTGCTCACACAAGTGTGGCGTTCCTCAGGCGCTTTCGCGGACCTCCCAAGGAGTGCGTCGGATGCGGCCAAGTACTTTGTGTCCCATGACGGTCGTGCCAAACAAGGCTATTCTAGGCACAATTTCAAGCACCTGAGCACTCTCCCCTCCTCAACGACCAGCTGAAACAGCTGATGGAGTTGCATCGGATGGCCGAGCCAGCGATGAAGGACCTCTGCGTCAAGCTATGGCCTTCAGAGCCGCTGCCGAGCAGCTACTACTTCGGCTTGGTGCAGAAGCTGGTCGACACCATGCGCCAGATTGACTTCTGGAAGCGTTCCGTCTGCATCGAGGGAGCTCGGATGGCCTTCGGCAAGACCATGGTGCACTGGCCAAATATCAAGCCCACCGAGATCGCCACCGGACCACCTCCTCCTGGGAAGGAGCATAGGCGCCCCGAACATTATTTTCCGTTGTAATGGAAGGTGCTCGGGCAATAGAGGGCCATTGCTCGAAAGATGAAATCTACGAATGACTCATTTTTGTATCCAAAGTATTTGAAACTCTTGTGCTTTATAATGCAAGTGTTCAGCTGTATATATGATGCCTTATATGTTTATATTGGCTCCCGTGCGGCCATTTTAAACTAAAAGTTACCAGTCATCGGCTCACCCCCTTGCAGAGACTGCGCGGGGTGTTTGACCTTAACACGTAAACCCTAGCCGACGTCTCGGTGCCTGGAGGTTGGTGTTGTAGGAAACAAGGCAACCAGACTATGCGGCTTTAATGCTTTCACTTAGCCATAGGAGCTTGACTGCGGGAACTAGTAACTAGCCCCCAGTGTATGTGATGTCCGACGAACCGGGGTTAATACCGTTATCACTTGGTTCCTGGGATAGAGAACCCTTCGTTTAACACGGAGTAACCTCAATCGATTTTTAGTTTGACACTGGTCATCGGATTGCCGACCTGTTCTCGCTTATTATGACAGTCAGTTTTTGGCTTTCGCCACTGAGGTACTTAACCAGGTGAGCTAGAAGTACAATCGCAGTGGTTCCCCCTTTACCCTCCTAGCCGAACAATGCGAAATGTAAGAGGGCAAGCACAGGAGCCAGGCAACCCAACTATTGACCAAAGACATAATTCAGAACTGATGCATATGATGCAATATCCGAGACGCCGAGCACTTGTAATAAAATTAGTGCCGGAATGATGCATGGGCGAGATTTATAGTCGAGCCCGCGGTCTATTAACCGATTGCATCTTGAAGGAATGCATCTTGATATTACTTAACTTCGGCCAACAAATGGAAAGGAATACCCAACGCAAATGAATGCATATGACCGAAAAGAATGGTCTTTATTTCCTTTTGACTTTGTAACGTCCAACTGTACAATCCGAACTGCCAAAGCAACTTTTATAGATACTTAAAAATAAAACAAAATTATCAGAGGAAAGTTTACACGGGCCTCCATTAGTGGTTTGACGTCCCTACTATGCCCTGCTGCACGTCTGCGCCTTTACTCTTGAATAAGACTTCTGTGATAGCGTGCGATTAAAGTCGCCATCTATATGCACGACGGAAGTAGTAGTATTTGGCGGATGAGCCCGTTGAATGGACTTTGAGAAGTTGCCGCAGCATGCTAGGCCCTAGATGGTGCCTGTTGTCGATGTTAATTCAGAACAACTTCGGCCATGGTGCAGTCGAACCGAACACTTGGCCCTTGTATCAAGTCCCCCCACAGCTGCCCATGGAATCTTAAGCCCGAAATTATGTACCTGATACATACTTCGCGACTACTGGAAGGCCAGGCTGTGGGGCGCGTATCCCTATTTAGGGTAACCGCGAGAGTGGTCCAGGACCGGATTTAGCCCAGGCGCGTTTACATGCGTCCAGCGCCTGTAGGGCAGACAGGGCCTTCGACGCTTCTTCCGGCGGCCTGGGCTTCGGCAGCTAGAGCCGCTGTGTGTTCCTCGTCCAGAGCGTAGTGTGCCATTAATGGTGATTACACCCTTGGGTCCCGGCACCTTGAGCTTCAAATAGGCATAGTGCGGGATGGCGTTGAAGCAAGCGAACGTTGTTCGGCCCGAGCAGCGCGTTGTAACCGCTGCGGAAAGGCACGATATCGAAGATCAAATCTTCACTGCGGAAGTTTTTGGGGAGCCGAGACCACTTCCAGGGTCACGGATCCCGAACAGTGTGCCTCGACGCCTGGGATTACACCTTTAAGGTGGTGGTACTGGGTTTGATCCTTGATGGATCGATTCCCATTTTCCTCATAGTGTCCTAGTAAATCAGATTGAGGCTACTACCTCCATCCATAAGGACTCTAGTGAGATGGTATCCATCCACGATGGGTCGAGCACCAGAGCCCCGATCCCCATGATGGATACTGGTCGGATGGTCTCGTCTGTCGAAGGTGATCGGGCAAGCCGACCACGGGTTGAGTTTCGGGGCCACAGGCTCTAGGGCGTAGACATCCCGAAGTGCACGCTTCCTCTCCTTCTTCGGTATGTGCATGACATAAATCATGTTCACGCTCTTGACCTCGGGAGGGAATTGCTTTTGGCCTCCAGTATTCGGCCTCGAGGCTCGTCGTCGTCCTTGCTGCGAGGACCCTTGCCAAGGTCCTCGGCTGAAAGTTTTCCGGCCTGCTTGATGACCCAACATAACGGTTGGTGTGATTGGCAGGCTTGTCCGGGGTGCCATAGATCTAGCAGGCCTGTCCAAAATTCGGTCCAGCGCGGTTGGACCATCACGGTTCCCTTAGAGGGTTTCTTCTTCATGGCCCGATTTTGAGCCGCTGAACCAGCGTTTACGGCCGTATCATCGGCTTCATTGCCATTGTTGTGTGCCAGCCTTGTTATTCTTGTTGCGTCGGGGTTTCCCGTTTCCATCCCGAGCTTCTGAGGTGCCGGGGTCTTCAGGGTGGTTGCTTCTACGAGCCAACCAGCTGTCTTCGCCCGCGCAAAAGCGGGTCATCAAAGAGGTAAGAGCTGACATAGTCCTCGGCTTATCTTGGCCGAGCTGACGAGCGAGCCATTCGTCCTATCATGCTTAAAAGCGGCAATTACCTCATCATCCGGACAGTCGATGATCTGGTTCTTTTTAGTCAAAACCGGTTCCAGAATTGCCAGGCTGACTCCCCGGGCTGTTGAACGACATGGCTCAGTCGTCGGCATCCGGGGGCCGAACGTAGTTCCTTGAAAGTTAGCTCGAAAAGCATCCTCGAGCTCTTCCCAGCTCCCATAGAGTTTTCGGGTAGGCTGTTTAACCAGTGCCTTGCTGGTCCTTTAAGCTTTAATAGCAGATATTTGATGGCGTGGAGATCACTCCTCGGGCCATATGAATATGGAGAAGGAAATCTTTGATCCACACAGCTGGGTCAGTTGTCCCATCATACTGTTCTATGTTAACGGGTTTAAACCCTTCGGGGAACTGATGCTGCATCACCTCATCCGTGAAACACATTGGGTGTGCGGCGCCCCTGGCCCGGGCTACGTCGTGTCGGATATCGGTTGTCATCCGGGCATGACGCTGCTCCCGGGCTCTATCATTCCTGTCCCGCCAGGCTCGATATCCATCCTGCCCTGCGGGTGTGTGTCCTCTAGATCCGTAAATGGATCTCAACTGTGCCGCTCTGGCATTTAAGTTGTGCCGCAGATCATATGGATCATCTGGCTGCACTAGCTCCTTGCCTGCTCGGCGGGGGAGCACAAGTGGGTATTCGGCCTCTCCAACCGCCCTATCCCATCCTCGAGGGGGGCGGTCGGGCTGGTTGGCCTGAGTTCGTCTGGGTGGTATGGGCTCACGTGCCTCGTCATCGAATGACGGGAGCAGACGCCGTCGTGGGTAAATTTTCCCTTTATCCGGACGGCGATTGGCAAAGCCTTCTTCGGCTACCAAAACCTCTGTCCACCTGTTGTTGAGGGTATCCTGGTCGACCTTGAGCTGCTGCTGCTTCTTCTTCAAGCTCCCGGCGGTGGCTATGAGCTGCCGCTTGAAACTTTCTTGATCTAGAGGGTCCTCGGGGATAATAAAGTCCTCGGGTCCAAGGCTATCCTCCTCTTCGGAAGCGGGGAGATAGTTGCTATCCTCGGAATCGTCGAGGTCCTCAGGTTGACCCTGGACCTCATGCCCTTTAGAAGCGGCGCGATCCTGCTCAAGGGTGGTGTTGTCGCCGAGTTCTTCCATGTTATCCGGAGTGTCATCATCTCCGGTGCCGTTGGTATTACCTTCCCGGCCCTTTTCCCGTCCCCTGGATCGCCTTTTTTGGCGTCGGCGTTTGGGCGGCTCCGCGTTGGGGTCCTCGCCATCCTTCTTGGGGCAGCCATCCTGCCTGGGGGACCCATCCTTGGCGGTGTCGACCATATAAACATCGTAAGTGGAGGTGCGGTCCACCTTCCAGTTCTAGGAATGGCAAGGGTGGGAATAGGATAGGACATGACATCAGTATCATCGTCCATGTAATTGGCCTCCTCGGAGGTGTAATCCAGCATGTTGGTTAAATCCTCGACAGTGGCTATTAAGTGGGTGGCTGGTGGGACGCAAAATTCCCCGCGGTTGGCCTCAAGTCCGATCTCATGGACCGAGGACGGGCCATCCACAATACTCATACTCTGGATCTGATCTAACACCTTGTTTAACATCGAGAGGTCCGCCAGATCCATCTTTTGGCATATGTCGGAGTTGACCTCGGATAAGCCTGCATCAGGGACATGTTGAGTTGCCCCCGTGGCATATTCGGCCAGGGCTGACCCCTGGTTCTCGGATGAAGAGATCGGATCCGAGATAAGGGCTGATCCAGAGACGCGGTCGGCAAGAAAATCCAGAGTCAAAACCTCGGGACGACCGGGCTCCTCAGGCAAAGCTGAGAACCCGGTGAAGATTAGATCTCCCCGAGAGTCGGCAACGTACTCCAGGCTACCAAATCTGATTTCCTGTTCGGGGGCGAAACCATCGATCTGGTCCAGGTGACCAGTTGAGTTAGCGTGCAGCACGATGCTGCCAAACGAGAAGAGCTGGCCGGGGACGAAGATGCCCCGACCGCAGATGCCGTCGGTGATGACTAAACGAGCCATTAATCCTTGGTGATCTCACAGTGGAACTCTCAATGAAAGCACCAATGTCGGTACTAAAACTGGCAGACCTCGGGGTAGGGGGTCCCGAGCTATGGATCGAGGATTGATGGTAACAGAGGCGTAGAGATGATTTTTACCCAGGTTCGGGCCCTCTCTAAGAGGTAAAACCCTACGTCCTGCTTGATTATATTGATGAGTCTAGATGACAATTACAGAGTTTGTTCTACCTCGAGTTCGGATGGGCTAAACCCCAGGTGAGAGTGATGAAGATGGTTTCTATGTCTCTACGGAATAAACCCCCTGGTTTATATAGACACCAGGGGTACCTAGGGTTACATATGGTCGGTTCCCATCTAGCGATAAACATGCTAGCTGCACTGGATCTTGCTTCGAGGAGATGCCAAGTCTTCAGAGATTTCCTTCTGGAGTACGGGGTCGCCTGTTATCCGGCCTTACTTCAATGTACCAAGAACAGCCCATCAGTCCGGCCCATGAGAAACAGGCCGGCCGCATGGGGACCCCTTAGTCCGGGACACCCTCAGTCGCCACCATGGGGATCACTGGTTTGGTCGCCAAAAAGAGAGGCGAAAGTTTAAGGTTATGTATTGACTATCGAGCACTCAACATGGCCACCATTAAGAATAAGTATCCGCTACCGAGAATAAATGACATGTTCGACCAACTCGCAAAAGCCAAGGTATTTTCGAAAATAGATTTGAGATCAGGCTATCATCAGTTAAAAATCCAGTCTTCAAATATACCAAAGACAACTTTCACCACCAGATATGGATTGTATGAATTCACAGTGATGCCCTTTGGATTGACCAACACCCCTGCATACTTCGTATACCTCATGAACAAAATTTTCATGAAATATCTGGATAAGTTAGTGGTTGTGTTCATTGATGACATCCTCATTTATTCCAAGACGCCAGAAGAGCATGTGCAACATCTTCAAATAGTCTTGGAGGAATTACGGAAACACCAACTATATGCTAAATTCAGCAAGTGCAAATTTTGGCTGCGAGAAGTCGGTTTTCTAGGGCATGTGTTGACCCAAGGTGGAATTGTCGTGGATCCAAATAAAGTGAAGGATGTTCTGGGATGGAAGCAAACCACTAACATAACAGAAATCAAAAGTTTTCTAGGGTTGGCAGGCTATTATCGAAGATTTATTGAAGGATTTTCCACTCTAGCCAAACCAATGACTCAATTACTCAAGAAAGACAAGAAGTTCGAATGGACTGAAGCTTGTGAGGAAAGTTTTGAAGAGCTAAAGAAGCGGTTGACAACGGCACCAGTATTAATCATGCCAGATGTTCACAAAAGTTTTGAGGTATATTGCTATGCCTCCAGAAAAGGTCTGGGATGCGTACTAATGCGAGAAGGAAAGGTTGTAGCCTGTGCCTCAAGACAACTTCAACGGCATGAAGAAAATTATCCTACTCATGATTTGGAATTAGCAGCAGTGGTACACGTACTCAAGGAATGGCAACATTTTCTCCTTGGCAGCCGATGTGAGATATACATGGATCATAAAAGTACATTTTTACCCAGCCAGAGTTGAACTTACGGCAACATCGCTGGTTGGAGCTAATCAAGGATTATGATGTGGGAATTCATTATCATCCTGGCAAAGCCAATGTTGTGGTAGATGCACTCAGCTGAAATCCATGCTCCGACAACGGTAGTTTATGGTTCACACAGCATGAATTTAATCAGGAATTTGCCAAACTCAACATGGTTTTGGTTACAGAAGGTACCATCAACCGCTTGGAAGTGAAACCAACTCTAGAAGATCGAATCAAAGAGGTTCAGATGGGGCACCCCAATATCGAGGGGATAAAAAGAAAAGTAAGCATGGGTAAGGCCTGAGAATTTACCATTGCCAATCAAGGAATCATGTGGTATGGAAAAAGATTATGCGTACCTAATAAGGAAAAGCTAAAGCAACAAATTTTGGCAGAAGCTCATACCACCCCTTACTCAATCCACCCAGGAGGAAGCAAGATGTATAAGGATCTTTAGGATAGATTTTGGTGGCATGGTAAGAAAAGAGATATAGCCTTATACATCGCACGCTGTGACTCTTGCCAACGCATTAAGGCAGAACATCAGAAGCCAGCAGGATTACTGCAGCCGCTCAGGGTACCTAAATGGAAATGGGATGAGATAGGAATGGACTTTAATGTTGGACTACCAAGGTCACGACATGGAAATGATGCTATCTGGGTTATCACTAACTTGTTAACCAAAGTGGCACATTTCATTCCAGTGAAGACAACATATTCCACACAGAAGCTTGCTAGGCTTTATCTTTCTAGCATTGTTTGTCTGCATGGAGTTCCAAACACTAGTAGAAAACAGGGCTTTGGTTGAAGCAGGATTGGAGCAATAGTCCCGGTCGCATTACGAACCGGGACTAATGTGAGCATTAGTCCCGGTTCGAGTGGCTAAGGCGCCGGTCGGGGCTCGGCAGGCATCAGTCCCGGTTCAAATGGGACCTTTAGTCCCGGTTGGAGACACTAACCGGGACTAAAGGGGTGCGATGCACTTTAGTCCCGGTTGGTGTCTCCAACCGGGACTAAAGGTCTGTCTTCAGTCCCGGTTTTAGACACCAACTGGGACTACAAATTTGCCTATATAGACCCCCGCCCCTACCCGCCCTCTCCTCTGTTTTTTCCTCACAGAAGGTGGGAGGTGTGTGCTACTTTGTTCTCCCTTCCTATGCACATGAGGTGTTCGATGAAATGCCTGAGAGCATGCATGATGCCAATTGAGTTCACACAAAACAAACATGATATGAGGTGCTCGAGCCACACTTAAGCTTTCTCCTCTTTCTGCTCCTCTGTTCTTCCTCCAAGCCCGTCCCCGTCCCCGTCCTCACTGGCGTCGATCGCCCGCACCGATCTCGTCGCCGGCACCACCGTGGTGAGCCTCTTGTTCTTATCTTTTTTTAAAAAGAAAAAATTCTTACTTGTATGATTTAGATAGCTACTTGTATAATTTTCTTACTTGTATTATTGTTTGTTATTATATAGTGCCATGGTTTTGATATCCGCCCCCGTCGGCTCTCGTCCGGTCCATGATTCGGATGTGGTATATTATCTTTTATTACTATTTATTTCAATTAGTGTTTATGACAATTATGCCGACCAACTTGATATAGATGTTTTTATCTAGGAGGTATGTGAACCAGAAATTCCAACCGACCCTCTTGTCGAGAGGTTAAATTTAGTTGAAAAAGAAAACAATTATTTGAAAGAAAAATTGAAAAGAATTGAAGTAGAGAAGATGAAATTGGAGTTGCATGTTGCCGATGTCATCGATCTACACAAGATCCAGATGGATGCAATGCGCTTGAAGATTAGAAAGATTAGAAAATATGCCATTGATAAAGAGGCTTGGTATGATTATGCCCTTGGATCAATTGTTACCTTAGTTGCGATTTTGATAGCATTTGTTATTGCATTTAAATGTTTTACATAGTTGTATGTTAGTTTTAATGTATGTTTTAATTAGATGCTCTAGATAGTTGTATGCTATTTTTTGAGAACTATGTATGAACTTTATGTATTTATTTTTGCTGTAATAACATTTGATCACTACTGTACTGTGGTTTTAATGTGATGATGAACTTGTATTAATTTGGTCATTTCTCTATTCATGATGTTCTGTAATGGTTTTTGATATACTTAATTATATAATGCAGATGAACAGGCAATGGATGTACGGTGACCGACGCACTTCCGAGTACATTACGGGCCTGCATAATTTTATCGATGTGGCTGAGGCAAACAGTCTGAATGGTTTTATGTTTTGTCCATGTGTTGTCTGTGAGAATACAAAGGATTACTCTTCCTCGAAAACCCTTCACTTCCACCTGCTAATGTCCGGTTTCATGCCCCACTATAATTGTTGGACCAAGCATGGAGAAAGAGGGGTTATGATGGAAGACAATGAAGAAGAAGAGGATGACGACAACTATCCTATGTTCCCTGAATACAGTGATACGGCAACGGGGGAAGCTAAAGATCAAGAGGCACCAGATGTGCCCACTGATGATCTTCGCCGGGTCATTGTTGATGCACAGAGAGAACGCGAAAGTGAAAAGGAGAAGTTGAAGTTCGATCGCTTGTTAGAGGATAAAAAAAAACGGTTGTACCCAAATTGCGAAGATGGCAACACAAAGCTCGGTACCACACTGGAATTGCTGCAATGGAAGGCAGAGAATGGTTTATCTGACAAGGGATTTGAGAAGTTACTAAAAATAATGAAGAAGAAGCTTCCAAAGGATAATGAATTGCCTGACAGTACGTACGAAGCGAAGAAGGTTCTCTGCCCTCTAGGATTAGAGGTGCAGAAGATACATGCATGCCCTAATGACTGCATCCTCTACCGCGGTGAGGAGTACGGGAATTTTAATGCATGCCCGGTATGCGGTGCATTGCGGTATAAGATCAGACAAGATGACCCTGGTGATGTTGAGGGCGAGCGCCCCAGGAAGAGGGTTCCTGCCAAGGTGATGTGGTATGCTCCTATAATACCATGGTTGAAATGTCTATTCTGAAACAAAGAGCATGCCAAGTTGTTGCGAAGGCACAAAGAAGACCGTAAGAAAGACGGGATGTTGAGAGTACCTGTTGATGGGTCGTAGTGGAGAAAAATCAAGAGAAAGTTGCCGGAGTTTGCAGATGACGCAAGGAACTTAAGGTTTGGTATAATTGCAGATGGCATTAATCCTTTCGGGGAGCAGAGCAGCAATCATATCAACTGGTCTGTGACTCTATGTATCTATAACCTTCCTCCTTGGTTGTGCATAAAGCGGAAGTTCATTATGATGCCAGTGCTCATCCAAGGCCCTAAGCAGCCCGGCAACGACATTGATGTGTACCTAAGGCCATTAGTTGAAGAACTTTTACAGTTGTGGGATATCAAAGGTGTACGTGTGTGGGATGAGCACAAACAGTAGGAATTTGACCTACGAGCGTTGTTGTTTGTAACCATCAATTATTGGCCTGCTCTTAGTAACCTTTCAGGACAGACAAACAAGGGATACAATGCATGCACACACTATTTAGATGAGACTAAAAGTATATATTTGGACAAATATAAGAAGAATGTGTACCTGGGACATCGTCGATTTCTTCCGAGTAGGCATCCCTTAAGAAAGAAAGGCAAGCATTTCAAAGGTGAGGCAGATCACCGGAAGAAGCCTATCCATCGTACTGGTGATGATATATTTGATATGGTCAAGGATTTAAAAGCAATCTTTGGAAAGGGTCTTGGCGGACAATTTGTTCCGAATGATGCTGACAGACATGCACCCATGTGGAAGAAGAAATCTATATTTTGGGAGCTACCCTATTGGAAATCCTAGAGGTCCGCTCTGCAATTGACGTGATGCACATGACGAAGAATCTTTGCGTGAACCTGCTAGGCTTCTTGGGCGTGTATGGGGAGACAAAAGATACACCGGAGGCACGGGAGGACCAGCAATGTATGAATGAAAAATACGGCATGCATCAGTATCAAGGTCCTGCCAGCTATGCTCTTACCAAAGCAGAGAAGGAAATATTTTTTGAATGCCTGCTCGGTATCAAGGTCCCGTCTGGCTTCTCGTCGAATATAAAGGGAATAATAAATATGGCAGAGAAAAAATTCCAAAACCTAAAGTCTCATGACTGCCACGTGATTATGACGCAATTGCTTCCGGTTGCATTGAGCGGGCTTCTACCAGAAAATGTTCGACTAGCCATTGTGAAGCTATGTGCAATCCTCAATGCAATTTCCCAGAAGGTAATCGATCCAGAAATCCTACCAAGGTTACATAATGATTTCGTCCAATGTCTTGTCAGTTTGAGTTGGTGTTCCCACCATCCTTCTTCAATATTATGATGCACGTCCTATTTCACCTAGTCGAAGAGATTGCCATTCTGAGTCCTATATTTCTACACAATATGTTCCCCTTTGAGAAGTTCATGCGAGTCTTAAAGAAATATGTTCATAACCGTGCTAGGCCAGAAGGAAGCATCTCCAAGGGCCATGAAACAAAGGAGGTTATTGAGTTTTGTGTTGACTTTATTCCTGACCTTAAACCGATTGGTGTTCCTCAATCGCGGCATGAGGGGAGACTGAAGGGAAAAGGCACGCTAGGACCGAAATCAATAATATGTAGGGACGGACATTCTTGGGTGCAAGCACACTACACAGTTCTACAAAGTTCTACCTTGGTGGCCCCGTATATCGAGGAACACATGGATATTGTACGCTCCAAGAACCCGGAGCAGTCTGACCCCTGGATCAAACGTACACACATGGCGACTTTTGGCGGTTGGTTGCAAACACATCTCATGAATGACACCATTGTTGGAGATGAGCTGTACTTGTTCGCCAGGACACCATCTTTGACTGTATTGACTTTCCAAGGGTACGAGATAAATGGGAATACATTTTAAATGATCGCACAAGTTAAAAGGGCACCAACCAAAATAGTGGTGTCCTCTTTGATGCAGCAAACACCAATAGGGAAAAGGACACATATTATGGTTACATAGAGGAGATATGGGAACTTGACTATGGACGTGATTTTAAGGTCCCATTGTTTCGGTGCAAATGGGTCAATCTGACAGGAGGCGGGGTAATGGTAGACCCACAGTACGGAATGACAACAGTGGATCTCAACAATCTTGGGTACACAGACGAACCATTCGTCCTAGCCAATGATGTGGCGCAGGTTTGCTATGTGAAGGACATGTCTACCAAACCGACAAAAAGAAAAGATAAGGAAGCGAATACATCATACGATGAGCCAAAGTGCCACATAGTTCTTTCCGGGAAAAGAAACATCGTGGGAGTGGAGGACAAGACAGACAATTCAGAAGATTATAAAAAGTTTGATGAAATTCCTCCCTTCATAGTGAAGAATGACCCAAGCATCCTGTTAAATGATGAAGATTATCCATGGTTATAGCGCAATAAGAAAGGGACATAGGCGAAGAAAAAGTGAAGACTTTCTCTCTAGTGAGTTTCCGGACTTATAGCTAGAAAATCCCAAGTTTTGCAAGATTCCACCCCTACTATGTGGTTTCTCTGATCGGAGGACCCCTTATGCCGAGCCAAGTCCAGATGAGAGGAGTTCCGGTTGCTTTCTGGTGAAACTGAGGACAACATATCAGATGGTAGGATTGTTCAAGTAACTGTTCGGCATAGTTATGCTCCACAACTATTCTGATGATGGCTTTGATCTAGAATCACTACAGTTACATGAAGGCGATGTATTAACTGGCCAGATTGGCATCTGTTTTAATTTTTGGTAAATGTATGTTTCTTTCCTTGTACAAATATGCAGGCATATCTCATGAACATCCAGACACCTTTATATTATCTTACATCAGGAGTACAAACCCACATCATAAGTATGTTGGGTTATACCCAAAGGGCTTTAGATTCCGAAAGAAAGATTTTGACATCATTGATCGCCTTGTGTCATATTTTCAAAAACATATTGACAAACCACCACCTGATGCTGGCCCTTCAATGCAAAATGTTGCGGCAATGGTACCTATGAAAAAGAACTTGATAGAACTATTTGTCACTGTCTGATGAAAATCTATATAATCAAACATTGCATTCATATAAGCATTCACTCTAGCAAGCATTCTAGCAATCAAAATACAATCAATGAATAAAGCAATAAAGAAAACAATAAGAAAAAGCAAATAGAAAACAAAAAAAATACTAAACTAATAACTTAACTGAAAAGAAAATATAACATTATTAGGTTAACAAAAAGTATTTCATAATATTCTTCAATAGCAAAAAGAATCAACTAAAAAGCCTTTATAAAACTCTAGTTATGATCAAAATAATATTAACTTAGAATTAACATAATATAATTTGGCAAAAGATTAACAAGAAAACATAAACTAAAATAATTAAAACAAAGGAAAAAGGTATACAACTAAAAGAGCTAAACATAATCTTTAGTCCCGGGACTAAAGGAAAAATTAAAACACCAGGTTTGTCCCGGTTGGTGGCACAAACCGGGACTAAAGGCCAACCTTTAGTCCCGGTCGTAGCCACCAACAGGGACTAAATGGATACCCTTTCGCGCCCTTTTGGCTGCCGAAAATTAGCTTTAGTCCTGGTTGGTCATTCCGACCGGGACTAAAGGTTGGCCTTTAGTCCCGGTTGGTGGCTCCGACCGGGACTAAAGTTTGAGGTATTTAACCGCCCCGACCATCTTCCTCCCCCAATCTTCTCCATCTAGCTATCTCGCGATGCCGCAGGCCTGCACCGACGCCGAACCACACCACGCCGCCGCCAAGCGGCCGGAGATCGCTCCCCCCCCCCCCCCCCCGTCGCCGACGCCCGTAGCCGCTCGTCGTCGACGGCCGCCGTCGCCGGACCTCCTCGCCCTCCTCCCCGAGCTGCATCACCGAGCCTCGCCGCCCCCCCCCGCTCCCCGGCTAGCTGTGAGACGCCGCCGATCCCCTCCTCCTCCTATCCGCCCCCCCCCCGCGGTCAGCGACGCCGACGCCGATATTGTGGATGTTAATATTTTGTATTGTGGATGTTAATATTTTGTATATAAACTTGGTCAATATTTTGTATTGCTTTTGTTGCATGTCATTTCTGTAAAAGATGCCATTATGTCATTTTTTGTGTGATTTAATGCAAGCATCATATGAGGTAGCTTTGAACATGAAAGAAGAGAATTTTTATATCTTCTTGTTGGTAGAATTTAGTTCAAAAGAGTTTAAGCGGAGGAGTCCCCGATGATCGCCGGTGAAGAGTCCTCACCGTTTCCTTCCCGGTATTTTGGGTTGCCGGAGGAGTCCCAACGGTCGCCGGAGGAGTCCCCGACGATCGCCGGTGAAGAGTCCTCACCGTTTCCTTCCCAATATTTTGGGTTCCCTTAGGAGTCTCGACGATCGCCGGAGGAGTCCCCGACGATCGCCGGTGAAGAGTCCTCACCGTTTCCTTCCCAGTATTTTGGGTTGCTGGAGGAGTCCCAACGATCGCCGAAGGAGTCCCCGACGATCACCGGTGAAGAGTCCTCACCGTTTCCTTCCCGATATTTTGGGTTGCCGGAGGAGTCCCGACGATCGCTGGAGGAGTCCCCAGCGATCGCCGGTGAAGAGTCCTCACCGTTTCCTTCCCGATATTTTCGGTTGCCGGAGGAGTCCCGACGATCGTCGGAGGAGTCCCCGACGATCGCCGGTGAAGAGTCCTCATCGTTTCCTTCCCGATATTTTGGGTTGCCGGAGGAGTCCCAACGATCGCCAGAGGAGTCCCCGACGATCGCCGGTAAAGAGTCCTCACCATTTCCTTCCCGATATTTTGGGTTGCCGGAGGAGTCCCCGACGATCGCCGGAGGAGTCCCCGACGATTGCCGGTGAAGAGTCCTCACCGTTTCCTTCCCGATATAACTTGTTGTTCTGTCCAGAATACTAAAACTGTATAAAATGCATATGAAATAACTTGCAAGTGATTGCAGAAACTATGGATCCGAAACACGCCAGAGATGAAGAACAAGAAATGTTGGAGGAAATAATCCGCGACGGAGATGATGATATCACCTCACATTTTCAGAACGACTCCGGTGAGGGAATGGATGGCTCCGGTGAGAGAATGGAGCGAGAAGATGACGGCTCCGGTGCTGGAACCTTAATTATTACAAAGTCCGGCGAGGTATATTATTTAAGCCTCTATTGACTAGATGCATTAATTGATTTGTATATACATATATTAACGCTTCTTTCTTCTTTTAGCCCTCCGGATCGAGCCAATCTTCGATAAAGAAACGAGGCCCGAAAAAAAGATTGGGCGATAATGAAAGGTTTAAGATCGAAGAAGTCGATGCAGATGGCAAACCGATTGCTCCCAAGCGGAACGAAGATGCATTTATAAGTCAGTGCAGAGTTATTGTTAGGGACAGCATCCCGATCTCCATTCAAGAATGGAATAAGCCAAAGGCAGATGATGGAGTTACTTATGTTGAGGATAGATGAAAAGAAATGCTTTGGAATACGCTGATGACAAATTTCACCCTACCGCCAGAGGTGGATCCAAATAACCCAGTTATAGAGCGAAAAGTCAAGTCATGGGCTCTTAAGAAGATGGTCGCACAATTCTGCAACTAGAAGAAAAGATTGAACCAAGACTATGTCCAGAAAGACAAGACTCCAACATTCACCGGAGCACATGAGAAGTTAAAAGATCACTGGGACGTATTTGTGAAGTACAAGAAATCAGATGAAGCTAAGAAAATGTCAGAAAGAAATAAGATAAATGCTGCAAAGAAAGAATATCACCATGATACGAGGTGAGGTGGCTACAAGGTTGCCAGGCCTAAGTGGGAGAAAATATTGAACGACCTGATTGCTAAAGGGATCGATCCAGAGCCATTGCAGTGGATCGAACGAGCAAGGACTTGGTTCTACGGGCATGGGGGAACGTTGAACCCAGAAATAGGGAAGTGTATTTACACAAAAGAGCAACTTGCAACACCCGTCAAAGGCCTTCAAGCTGCAATGAAGGACGTGCAGGATGGGAAGTTCATTCCTGACAGAGAGAACGACGAGCTGACACGCGTCCTCGGGAATGCTGAACACAGTGGACGAACATGAGGCACATCAGACTCCGTTCCATGGAAGGTTGGGTTTCCCGACTGCAGTGACACTTACAGAAGCCGAGGAAGAAATAAGAAACATGATGCAGACCAGCTGCAGAAGATAGAAGAAATAGTAGCATTGCAGCAGAAGCAAATAGAGGCACTTACCAGCCAGCGAGCTACCAGCCCAACTCAGCGGCACGAAGATCCTTCATTCGAGACTGCCCGCCCAGCATCTCAGTGAAAAAGCAGCGTGGCTTCCACGGAGCTCGTTCGGCCCATAGATGATATCAGGGCTCCTCGCTACCCCGTGGATGATATCACGCAGAGGGAACATTGTGATCTACATGCGAAATTCATGAACATATCCGTGAAGGTGGCGGTCGGCTTTGCCTTACCTCCTGTACCTGATGGAACTTACCATTGCTCTCCGATTCTAGATGGCTATGCTGTTATCGGGGTGGATGAAGTTATGAACAGATTTGAGCAGCTGGAGCTTGAAATCCCTACAGGTGAAGGGTATACTGAACTGGGAGATGCCAGAAGGAGTACCATTCTATGGAGAAAGGAACACATCGTGCTTCCACATTGGACGCCGCATCAACAGACTCTGCCGGAGGAGGCCCCTCAGCAGACTCCACCGGAGGAGGCCCCTCAGCAGACTCCTCATAGTACCAATCCAGCTCTATCTCCGCTGCCTCAGCCGTCTCTGCTGCATCAGCAGACTCCGCCGCGTCAGCTGTCTCAGCCGCGTCAGCAGACTCCGCCGGAGGAGGCCCCTCAGCAGACACCGCTGCCTCAGCCCCGGCGGAAGAGAGCCACCGCTCCGGCTGCTAGTAGTACAACTACGAAGAAATCCAGAGCAGGTACAATAAGCGTCAAGGAGGCTCCTGCCAAGTTACCATACCAACTGAGTGATGAGGAACTCAAGAAGGTCGTGGATGGTGAAGTGAAACGCCAGCTGTTGGAAATATGCCCTAGAGGCAATTAATAAAGTGTTTATTATTATCATATTTCTCCGTTCATGATGACAGTTTATTATTCATGCTAAAATTGTGTTTACCGGAAACAAAATACATGTGTGGATGATAGACAAAAACTGTGTCCCTAGTATGCCTCTACAAGACTAGCTCGTTGATCAAAGGATGGTTATGGTTTCCTGACCATGGACATGAGTTGTATTTGATAACGGGATCACATCATTAGGAGAATGATGTGATGGACAAGACCCAACCGTTAGAATAGCACATGATCGTTCAGTTTACTGCTATTGCTTTCACTATGTCAAATACACGTTCCTCTGACTATGAGATTATGCAACTCCCGATTACCGGAGGAACACCTTGTGTGCTATCAAACGTCACAACGTAACTAGGTGATTATAAAGATGCTCTACAGGTGTCTCCGAAGGTGTATGTGTTGTTGGCATCGATCAATAATAGGATTTGTCACTCCGAGTATCGGAGAGGTATCTCTGGGCCCTCTCGGTAATACAGCATCACACAGAAGCCTTGCAAGCACCGTGACTAAAGAGTTAGTTGCAAGATGAAGTATTACGGAACAAGTAAAGAGACTTGCCGGAAATGAGATTGAACTAGGTATCGGGATACCGACGATCGAATCTCGGGTAAGTAACATACCGATGACAAAGGGAACAACGTATGTTGTCATATGAGGTTCACCGATAAAGATCTTCGTGGAATATGTAGGAACCAATATGGGCATCCAGGTCCCACTGTTAGTTATTGACCGGAGAGCCGTCTCGGTCATGTCTACATCATTCCCGAACCCGTAGGGTCGGCACACTTAAGGTTCGATGACGTAATAGTATTGTATGAGTTATGTGATTGGTGACCGAAGGTTGTTCGGAGTCCCGGATGAGATCACGGACATGACGATCAGTCTCGGAATGTCCGAGAGGTAAAGATCGATATATTGGAAGGCTATATTCGGACGTCAGAAAGGTTCCGAGTGACTCGGGTATTTTTCGGAGTACCGGGGAGTTACGGGAATACCGGGAGAAAGTTATGGGCCTTTTTGGGCCCTGCGGGAAAGAGAGGGGGGCAGCCATGGGCTGCCTGCGCCAGCCCCCCCTTGGGTCCGAATTGGACTAGGGGTGGGGGGCCGCAACCCCTCTCCTACTCTCTCTCCCTCCCTTTCCCCTTGTAGGAGGAGTCCTACTAGGGGGGGAGTCCCACTCCTAGTAGGACTCCCCCCTCCTTGGTGCGCCTCTCTAGGGCCGGCCCTCCCTCCTTTATATACGGAGGGAGGGCGCCCCCCTCTAGCACACAATTGACTTGATCAAAGCCGTGTGCGGCGCCCCCTCCACCATTTAGAGCCACCGTCATATTTTCGGAGTGCTTAGGCGAAGCCCTGCCGGAATCTCTACAACCATCACCGCCGCCACGCCGTCGTGCTGACGAAACTCATCTACTACCTCGACGACTAGCTGGATCTAGAAGGCGAGGGACGTACCGAGCTGAACGTGTGTTAGAACTCGGAGGTGCCGTACGTTCGACACTTGATCGGTGGAGCTCGAAGGATGTGTCGACTACATAACAACGCGTTGTGAGACGCTTCCCTACGGTCTACAAGGGTATGTAGACACACTCTCCCCCTCGTGGCGATGCATCTCCATGGTTAGATCTTGGTGATCGTAGGAAATTTTTTGAAATTGCATGCTACGATTCCCTTCAGTGGCATCCGAGCTAGGTCTATATGCGTAGATGATCTGCACGGTAGAACACAAAGGAGTTGTGGGGCGTGGTGTATACATATTGCTTGCCGTTACTAGTTGTTACTTGGTTCAGCGGCATTGTGAGATGAAGCGCCCGGACCGACATTACGCGTACGCTACGCGAGACTAGTTTCACCATTGGCGCAATAGCTGCGTAAAGGTGACTGGCGGGTGTCAGTTTCTCTTACTTTAGTTGAACCGGTTTCAATGAAGAGGGTTCTTTTAGAAGATCAAAAAGCAATCACTACACCACGTTGTGGTTTTGCGTAGGTAAGAATCGGTTCTTGCAAACCCGTAGCAGCCACGTAAAACTTGCAACAACAAAGTAGAGGACGTCTAACTGTTTTGCAGGGTATGCTGGTGATGTGATATGGTCAAGACATGATGTGATATAAATTGTTGTATGAGATGATCATGTTTTGTAAGTTATCACGCAACCGGCGGAGCCATATGGTTGTCTCTTATTGTAGCAATGCCAACACAATGTAATTGCTTTACTTTACCGCTATGAGTTAGAGTAGTAGTATTAGCAATAGTCGGCGAGACGACCACGACGCTACGATGGAGATCAAGGTGTCACAACGCTACGATGGAGATCATGGCGCCAACCCCGTGACAATGGAGGCCACGACGGTGCTACAGTGATGGAGATCAAGGCACAAGACGATGAGGCCATATCATGTCACATATATATTGAATTGCATGTGATGTTAATCCTTTTATGCATCTTATTTTGCTTAGGACGACGTAGCAGGATTAGCATTATAAGATGATCCCTTCACTAAATTTCAAGATAAGTGTTCTCCCCAAGTATGCACCGTTTCACAGTTCGACGTTTCTAAGCACACGTGATGATCGGGTGTGATGGATCCTTCGTTCACATACAACGGGTGTAAGCCAATTTTACACACGCAGAATACTTGGGTTAAACTTGACGACCTAGCATATGCAGATATGGCCTGAACACGGAGACCGAAAGGTCGAACATGAGTCATATAGTAGATATGATAACATGAAAGATGTTCACCATTGATGAACTGATCCACTCTACGTGATGATCGGACGTGGATTAGTTTGATGTGGATCATGTTACACTTAGACAACTTGAGGGATGTTAATCTAAGTGGGAGTTCTTAAAGTAATTTGATTAATTGAACTTTAATTTATCATGAACTTAGTCCTGGTTAGAATTTGCAAATTCTGTTGTAGATCAATAGCTCCCGTATAGCTCCCTATTTTATTTGTATTATGTTCCAGAGAAAACTAAGTTGAAAGATGATAGTAGCTATGATGCGGACTGGTTCCGTGATCTGAGGTTTGTCCTCATTGCTGCACAGAAGAATTATGTCCTTGATGCACCGCTAGGTGACAGAACTATTGCAGGAGCAGATGCAGACATTATGAACGTTTGACAAGCTCGGTATGATGACTACTTGATAGTTTAGTGCACCATGCTTTACGGCTTAGAACCGGGACTTCAAAATTGTTTTGAAAGCCACGGAGCATATGAGATGTTCCAAGAGCTGAAATCAGTATTTTAGACTCATGCCCGTGTCGAGAGCTATGAGACCTCTGACAAATACTTTGCCTACAAAATGGAGGAGAATAGCTCAACTAGTGAGCATGTGCTCAGAATGTCTGAGTACTACAGTTGCTTGAATCAAGTGGGAGTTAATCTTCCAGATAAGATAGTAATTGACAGAATTCTCTAGTCACTATCACCAAGTTACTGGAACTTGTGAGAACTATAATATGCAAGGGATGCAAAAAACAATTCCCGAGCTCTTCGTGATGCTGAAATCAATGAAGGTAGAAATAAGAAAGAGCATCAAGTTTTGATGGTTAACAAGACCACTAGTTTCAAGAAAAAGGGCAAAGGGAAGAAGGGGAACTTCAAGAAGAATAGCAAGCAAGTTGCTACTCCCGGGAAGAAGCCCAAATCTGGACCTAAGCCTGAAACTGAGTGCTTCTACTGCAAAGGGACTGGTCACTGGAAACGGAACTGCCCCAAGTATTTAGCGGATAAGAAGGATGGCAAAGTGAACAAAAGTATATTTGAGATATCTGTTATTGATGTGTATTTTACTAGTATTCATAGTAGCCCCTGGGTATTTGATACTGGTTCAGTTGCTAACATTAGTAACTCGAAACAGGAGTTGCAAAATGAACAGAGACTAGTTAATGACGAGGTGACGATGTGTGTTGGAAGTGATTCCAAGGTTGATAAGATCACCATCGCACATTCCCTCTACTTTCAGGATTAGTGTTAGACTAAATAAATGTTATTTGGTATTTGCGTTGAGCATGAATATGATTGGATCATGTTTATTGCGATACGGTTATTATTTAAGTTAGGGAAATAAGTGTTGTTCTGTTTAAATGAATAAAACCTTCTATGGTCATACACTCAATATAAATGGTTTATTGAATCTCGATCGTAGTGATACACATATTCATAATATTGAAGCCAAAAGATGCAAGGTTAATAATGATAGTGCAACTTATTTGTGGCACTGCCGTTTAGGTCATATTGGTGTAAAGCGCATGAAGAAACTCCATGCTGATGGGCTTTTGGAGTCACTTGATTATGAATCACTTGATGCTTGCGAACCATGCCTAGATGACTAAGACTCCATTCTCCGGAACAATAGAGCGAGCAACTGACTTTTTGGAAATAATACATACTGATGTATGCGGTCCGATGAGTGTTGAGGCTCACGGCGGGTATCATTATTTTCTGATCTTCACAGATGATTTGAGCAGATATGGGTATATCTACTTGATGAAACATAAGTCTGAAACATTTGAAAAGTTCAAAGATTTCAGAGTGAAGTAGAAAATACATCGTAACAAAAATAAAGTTTCTGTGATCTGATCGTGGAGGAGATATTTGAGTTACGAGTTTGATCTTCAATTAAAACAATGTGGAATAGTTTCACAAACTCATGCCACCTGGAACACCACAGCATAATGGTGTGTCCGAACGTCATAATCGTAATTTATTGGATATAGTGCGATCTATGATGTCTTTACCGATTTACCACTATCATTTTGGGGTTATGCATTAGAGACAGCTGCATTCACTTTAAATAGGGCACCGTCAAAATCCGTTGAGACGACACCGTATGAACTGTGGTTTGGTAAGAAACCTAAGCTGTCGTTTCCGAAAGTTTGGGGATGCGATGCTTATGTGAAAAGGCTTCAGCCAGATAAGCTCGAACCCAAAGCGGATAAGTGCGTCTTCATAGGATACCCAAAAGAAACTGTTGGGTACGCCTTCTACCACAGATCCGAAGGCAAAGTATTCATTGCTAAGAATGGATCCTTTCTAGAGAGGGATTTTCTCTCGAAAGAAGTGAGTGGGAGGAAAGTAGAACTTGATGAGGTAATTGTACCTCCTCCGGATAGTAGCACGCCACAGAAAGAAATTTCTGTGACACCAGCACAGACCGGAGTAGAAGTTGATGATGATGATCATGAAACTTCGGAGCAAGTTGCTACTGAACTTCGAAGGTCAACCAGGACACGTTCCGCACCAGAGTGGTACGGAAATCCAGTCTTGGAGATCATGTTGCTAGACAACGGTGAACCTTCGAACTATGAAGAAGCAATGACAAGCCCGGATTCCGAGAAATGGCTTAAAGCCATGAAATCCGAGATAGGATCCATGTATGAGAACAAAGTGTGGACTTTGGTAGACTTGCCCGATAAACGGTGAGCTATTGAAAATAAATGGATCTTCAAGAGAAAGACGGACGCTGATGGTAATAGCACCGTCTATAAAGCTCGACTTGTTGCTAAAGGTTATCACCAAGTTCAAGGAGTTGACTACGATGAGACCTTCTCACCCGTAGCGATGCTAAAGTCTGTCAGAATTATGTTAGCAATTGCCACATTTTATGATTATGAAATTTGGCAAATGGACGTCAAAACGGCATTCCTTAATGGTTTCTTTAAAGAAGAATTGTATATGATGCAGCCGGAAGGTTTTGTCGATCCTAAAGGGGCTAACAAAGTATGCAAGCTCCAGCGATCCATCTATGGACTGGTGCAAGCATCTCGGAGCTGGAATACTCGCTTTGATGAAGTGATCAAAGCGTTTGGGTTTATACAAACTTTGGAGAAGCTTGTATTTACAAAAAGTGAGTGGAGCTCTGTAGCATTTCTGATATTTATGTGGATGACATATGTTGATTGGAAATGATATAGAATTTCTGGATAGCATAAAAGGATACTTGAATAAGAATTTTTCATAAAAAGGACCTCGGTGAAGCTGCTTAAGTATTGAGCATCAAGATATATGGGGATAGATCGAGACGCTTAATAGGACTTTCACAAAGCACATACCTTGACAAGATTTTGAAGAAGTTCAAAATGGATCAGTCAAAGAAAGGAGTTCTTGCCTGTGTTAAAAGGTGTAAAATTGAGTAAGACTCAAAACCCGACCATGGCAGAAGATAGAAAGAGAATGAAAGTCATTCCCTATGCCTCAGTCATAGGTTCTATCAAGTATGCCATGCTATGTACCAGACCAGTTGTGTACCTTGCTATGAGTTTCAAGGAGGTACGATAGTGATCCAGGAGTGGCTCACTGGATAGCGGTCAAAGTTATCCTTAGTTACCTAAGAGGACTAAGGAAATATTTCTCGGTTATGGAGGTGATAAAGAGTTCGTCGTAAAGAGTTACGTCGATGCAAGCTTTGACACCGATCTGGATGACTCAGAGTCTCAATCTGGATACATATTGAAAGTGGGAGCAATTAGCTAGAGTAGTTCCATGCAGAGCATTGTAGACATAGAAATTTGCAAAATACAAACGGATCTGAATATGGCAGACCCGTTGACTAAACCTCTCTCACAAGCAAAACATGATCACACCTTAGCACTCTTTGGGTGTTAATCACATGGCGATGTGAACTAATTATTGACTCTAGTAAACCCCTTGGGTGTTGTCACATGGCGAGTGAACTATTGGTGTTAATCACATGGCGATGTGAACTAGATTATTGACTCTAGTGCAAGTGGGAGACTGTTGGAAATATGCCTAGAGGCAATTAAAAAGTGTTATTATTATCATATTTCTCCGTTCATGATGACAGTTTATTATTCATGCTAAAATTGTGTTTACCGGAAACAAAATACATGTGTGGATGATAGACAAAAACTGTGTCCCTAGTATGCCTCTACAAACTAGCTCGTTGATCAAAGGATGGTTATGGTTTCCTGACCATGGACATGAGTGTCATTTGATAACGGGATCACATCATTAGGAGAATGATGTGATGGACAGACCCAACCGTTAGAATAGCACATGATCGTTCAGTTTACTGCTATTGCTTTCACTATGTCAAATACACGTTCCTCTGACTATGAGATTAGCAACTCCGATTACCGAGGAACACCTTGTGTGCTATCAAACGTCACAACATACTTGGTGATTATAAAGATGCTCTACAGGTGTCTCCGAAGGTGTATGTGGTGTTGGCATAGATCAAGAATAGGATTTGTCACTCCGAGTATCGAGAGGTATCTCTGGGCCCTCTCGGTAATACAGCATCACACAGAAGCCTTGCAGCACCGTGACTAAAGAGTTGTTGCAAGATGAAGTATTACGGAACGAGTAAAGAGACTTGCCGGAAACGAGATTGAACTAGGTATCGGGATACCGACGATCGAATCTCGGGTAAGTAACATACCGATGACAAAGGGAACAACGTATGTTGTCATATGAGGTTCACCGATAAAGATCTTCGTGGAATATGTAGGAACCAATATGGGCATCCAGGTCCCGCTGTTGGTTATTGACCAAAGAGCCGTCTCGGTCATGTCTACATCATTCCCGAACCCGTAGGGTCGGCACACTTAAGGTTCGATGACGTAATAGTATTGTATGAGTTATGTGATTGGTGACCGAAGGTTGTTCGGAGTCCCGGGTGAGATCATGGACATGACGATCAGTCTCGGAATGTCCGAGAGGTAAAGATCGATATATTGGAAGGCTATATTCGGACGTCGGAAAGGTTTCGAGTGACTCGGGTATTTTTCGGAGTACCGGGGAGTTACGGGAATACCGGGAGAAAGTTATGGGCCTTTTTGGGCCCTGCGGAAAGAGAGGGGGGCAGCCATGGGCTGCCTGCACCAGCCCCCCCTTGGGTCCGAATTGGACTAGGGGTGGGGGGCCGCAACCCCTCTCCTACTCCCTCTCTCCCTCCTCTTTCCCCCCTTGTAGGAGGAGTCCTACTAGGGGTGGGAGTCCCACTCCTAGTAGGACTCCCCCCCTCCTTGGTGCGCCTCCTCTAGGGGCCGGCCCCCTCCCCCTTTATATACGGAGGGAGGGCGCCCCCTCTAGCACACAATTGACTTGATCAAAGCCGTGTGCGGCGCCCCCCTCCACCGTTTAGAGCCACCGTCATATTTTCGGAGTGCTTAGGCGAAGCCCTGCCGGAATCTCTACACCATCACACACGTCGCCACGCCGTCGTGCTGACGAACTCATCTACTACCTCGACGACTATCTGGATCTAGAAGGCGAGGACGTCACCGAGCTGAACGTGTGTTAGAACTCGGAGTTGCCGTACGTTCGACACTTGATCGGTGGAGCTCGAAGGATTGTTCGACTACATCAACCGCGTTGTGAGACGCTTCCGCTAACGGTCTACAAGGGTATGTAGACACACTCTCCCCCTCGTAGCGATGCATCTCCATGGTTAGATCTTGCGTGATCGTAGGAAATTTTTTGAAATTGCATGCTACGATTCCCTTCACCAGCTTGCACCGACACGGCCCGAGCGAAAGGAGAAAATAGATCCGG
Organism: Thinopyrum elongatum; assembly: GCA_011799875.1. NCBI lineage: Eukaryota > Viridiplantae > Streptophyta > Magnoliopsida > Poales > Poaceae > Thinopyrum > Thinopyrum elongatum. The sequence continues at coordinate 37,582 of JAAAXO010000400.1, forward strand.
CAAAAGCGAAGCGCTGTCTGGAAAGCCTTACGCGGCCACCGCCGCCTCCGCTGCTATCAAACTATGACCACTCTATTATCAAGTCAAATAAAGAACAGCAGCGGTCGGGAAGTAGTAGTAGTGCAAGGGGGAAAACAATTCCCAACTCGGAGAACAGAAAAACCAATCGTGCCCCCCGCTCAAGATGTCTTCCGATATCGTTATTGATCCGGAGGTTGCTTTCACTCTTGGTCAATACTTAGGCGAGCATGGACAGTTCGCCATGGCTGATTTAGCCTATAGTTACGAGCACGGGAAGCCTCTCGTCAGACCTGAGGAGCTCCTGCATCTACCAACACAAATGCGAAGATTGCATGAGTGGTACATGAAAGCCTCAAAGGAAGGGAGCAACATGATCTTTGTGGGAATTAGAGATGAGCATTTATTCAATGGAGTCGAGGAGATGTACATTGAATTTGATGAATTATTTCAGTTATACAATCAAGATGCCCTCAACAAAACTATCGTCAGTTGCTATTGTCTGTAAGTATTATTTCTGTAATTAAGTCTCTAGCTCAGCTCATTCATTGCATGTATAATTATCCTCACTATATTATGCGGATTGAAGATTCTCGAATGCAAAAGAGGACAAATCTATGACATTGGGTCTTTAACCCAAATATCGAACATGAATTTATGGTAGCAAACAACGCCAAGGATACAACGAAAAACTTGCTAAAGGCGTTAATTGGACAACAAACCAGAAGGGCAATACTATTTCCTTACAACTTCAAGTGAGTGTTACTGTCTTGTGCACATTCTGTTTCGCTTACTCGAGGTTAAGTGTAATTGATGAGTTATGCGTGCGCAGGTTCCACTTTATTCTACTAGTCATTCAGCTTGACGCAGGAGTAGTAATTGTCATGGACTCGAAACGTAAAGACTCTGAGATGTGGGCGGACATGAGTGAAATGCTCCAGAAGTAAGTTCATTCATTATCGCACTATATCAGCAACTTTCGTTCATTTCCTAATATCAAGCAATTAATAACTCATTTATTCATTTTCTTTGCCGGGCAGGGTTTGGAAAGAGTTCACCAAGCAGGCTAGGGGTGAATGGAAAAAGGAGCTGCAATTTCGACACCCCAATGTAAGTAGTACTAGCTAGTTCCGTGCATCTCTCTTTGATTCTAATTTCAATACCATTATCATGCTTGATTATTATTTTTATTGAACTCTATTCTCGTAAAGTGCTTGAGGCAGAAAGATGGGAATAATTTATGTTTATACTACGTTTTGCGTAGTTCA
>JAAAXO010000401.1:0-38404 GCA_011799875.1 Thinopyrum elongatum
TTTTCTAGATGCCTGAAAATAAAAGATTATAAAATAGTAGATCAGAAACTAATATGATGGAAAATAGACCCGGGGCATATGTTTCACTAGACGCTTCTCTCATGAAGGCAAATAATATGGTGGGTGAACAAATTACTATCGAGCAATTGATAGAAAAGCTCTAAGTTATGACGATATCCAAGGCAATGATTATGCAATATAGGCATCATTTCCGTGTCAAGTACTGATTCTGCCTGCATCTACTACTATTACTCCACACATCGACCGCTATCCAGCATGCATCTAGAGTATTAAGTTCATAAAGAATGGAGTAACGCCTTAAGTAAGATGACATGATGTAGAGGAATAAACTCAAGCAATATGATGAAAACCCCATCTTTTTATTCCCGATGGCAACAATTCAATACGTGTCTCGCTCCCCTACTTTGTCATGGTGAAATCACGCAAGATTGAACCCAAAGCTAAGCACCTCTCCCATTGCAGAAAAACCAATCTAGTTGGCCAAACCAAACCTAGTTCGAAGAGAAATACAAAGATATCAAATCATGCATATAAAATTCAGAGAAGATTCAAATATATTCATAGATAAGCTGATCATAAATCCATAATTCATCGGATCTCGACAAACACACCGCAAAAGAAGATTACATCTGATAGATCTCCAAGAACATCAAGGAGAACATGGTATTGAGAATCAAAGAAAGAGAAGAAGCCATCTAGCTACTAGCTATGGACCCGTAGGTCTAAGGTAGACTACTCACGCTTCATCGGAAGGGCAATAGAGTTGATGTAGATGCCCTCCGTGATCGAATCCCCCTCCGGCAGGATGCCGGAAAAGGCCCCAAGATGGGATCTCATGGGAACAGAAGGTTGCGGCGGTGGAAAAGTGTTTTCGTGGATGGTTCTGGTGGTTCTAGAATATATGTGAATATATAGGAGGAAGATCTAGGTCAAGGGGTTAACTGAGGGGCCCACAAGGGAGGGGGGCGCGCCCACCCATAGGGCGCGCCCTCCACCCTTGCCGCCGCCTCGTGGCTCTTCTGACTTGCACTCCAAGTCTCCTGGGTGTCTTCTGATTATTCCGTTTGGACTCCGTTTAGTATTCCTTTTCTGCGAAGCTCAAAAACAAGGACAAAACAGAAACTGGCACTGGGCTCTAGGTTAATAAGTTAGTCCCAAAAATAATATAAATTAGCATATTAATGCATATAAAACATCCAAAACAAATAATATAATAGCATGGAACAATAAAAAATTATAGATACGTTGGAGACGTATCAGAGCCGGATGTCCGGGTCCTGGGGACTTCTCCAGTTCCCTCCGTCGTTCAAAAAAACCCCAAAAAACTTTATCTTTTGTTTAGTTTTATCTATCTCTATCAGATCTCACCTTTGCAAGTGACCGTGAAGGGATTGACAACCCCTTTATCGCGTTGGGTGCAAGTGTTTGATTGTTTGTGTAGGTGCATCTATTGGGGATTTGCGCGTTTCTCCTACTGGATTGATACATTGGTTCTTAACTGAGGGAAATACTTATCTCTACTGTGCTGCATCACCCTTTACTCTTCAAGGGAAAAACCAACGCAAGCTCAAGAAGTAGCAGGAAGAATTTCTGGCGCCGTTGCCGGGGAGATTTACGTCAAGCCTACCAAGTACCCATCATAAACTCTCATCTCTTGCATTACATTATTTGCCATTTGCCTCTCGTTTTCCTCTCCCCCACCTCTAAAATGATTTTCAGAAAAACACAAAAATATTTGCCTTTTTGTTTGCCTTCTTTCCGTTCGATCTTTTGTTTGCTTGTGTTACCATGTGCCTTCTTTTTGCTTGCATCTTCGCTTGCTGAAAGTTTATGGATCCTCATCCACTTGCTAATCTTTTTAAGAGATCCAATTACGATGAACCAATTTCTAGTGATTTGAGTGCACTAGATTATCTTTATGAAGTTTTGCTTGATATTCGTGAATCTGAAAATTGTGATGAAGTGTTAAAAGAAGAAATCTATGAAGTGATTCACGATAACTCCTTGGATGAAAAGCATGATTGCAATGGTTCTACTATAAATTCTATTAATGTCAGTTGTGTTAATGATATGCAAAACCCTAATCTTGGGGATGCTAGTTTTGCGAGGTCCACTACTTGTTGCAATGATCATGATTGGGGTGATTTTTCTTATGATCTTGAAAATTTATTTAAGCCTCATGATGAATATGTTTGCAATAATATTGAAAGTGGGTTTGGAAGAGTGTCAACTCTAGGTAATAATGATCCCACTACTTTGGAGTATGATCAATCTTATGAAATTTTTGATAAAAGTGGGCTTGGAGAGGTCATGACTTTATTTAATGATAATCCCACTATTTTGGAAGAGTGTCAACTTTGCATTCATGTGGATCATGACGAGAATATTTTATGTGATAGTTATATTGTTGAATTTGATTATGATCCTACATGTAATTATTATGAGAGAGGAAAATATGGATGTATAAATTTTCATGTCATTAAATTGCCTCTCGTTATGTTGAGATTGCTATTGTTTCTTTCTTCTTCCTTGCATATGCTAGTTTTTGCCTGTCTTGATAATTTGTTTGCTTATAAAATGCCTATGCATAGGAAGCATGTTAGACTTAAATTTTTTTGTCACATGTTTTATGATGCTCTATTTGTGTTTCAATTATTATCTTTCATGTGAGCATCATTGAAATCTCAATGCCTAGCTAGGGGCGTTAAACAATAGCGCTTGTTGGGAGGCAACCCAATTTTATTTTTGTTCTTTCTTTTTTGTTCGGTTTTTCAATAAATTTTTCATCTAGACTCTGGTTAGATGTGTTTTGATGTTTTAATTAGTGTTTGTGCCAAGTAAGACCTTTGGGACGGCTTACGGTGATAGTTGATTTGATCTTGCTGAAAAACAGAAACTTTTGCGTCCAGTCACAGAATTGTAATAATTCACTGGAGCATCGAAAAACACTGAATTTTTTACACAAGATTGATACACAAATTTCCTATGTTTTCCTAATTATTCAGATTTTTGGAGTTAGAGAAGTATTAGAACAATTCAGTTCTTCGCAGACTATTCTGTTTTTGACAGATTCTGTTTTCTAGGTGTTGTTTGCTTATTTTGATGAATCTATTGGTAGTATCGGGGGGTATGAACCATGGAGAAGTTGGAATACAGTAGATATTACAAAAATATAAATAAATAATGAGTTCACAACCGTACCAAAAAGTGGTGATTTATTTTCTTATACTAACGGATCTCATGAGTTTTTGGTTGAGTTTTGTGTTGTGAAGTTTTCAAGTTTTGGGTAAAGATTTGATGGACTATGGAATAAGGAGTAGCAAGAGCCTAAGCTTGGGGATGCCCAAGGCACCCCAAGGTAATATTCAAGGAAAACCAAGAGCCTAAGCCTGGGGATGCCCCGGAAGGCATCATCTCTTTCGTCTTCGTCTATCGGTAACTTTACTTGAGGCTATATTTTTATTCACCACATGATATGTGTTTTGCTTGGAGCGTTGATAACCCACAAGTATAGGGGATCAGTTGTAGTCTTTCTCGATAAATAAGAGTGTCAAACCCAACGAGGATCTAAAGGTAGAACAAATATTCCCTCAAGTTCTATCGACCACCGATACAACTCTACGCACACTTTGCGTTTGCTTTACCTAGAACAAGTATGAAACAAGAAGTACTTTGTAGGTGTGATAGGATAGGATTGCAAGATAACAAAGAACACATAAATAAAAACTAGGGGCTGTTTAGATAAAGAAATAACTAAGTTAGTTTTAGTAGAGAGCGTTTTGTCACAAGAAAGTTATTTGTCCCTAGGCAATCGATAACTAGACCGGTAATAATTATCGCAATTTTATATGGGGGAGAGGCATAAGCTAACATACTTTCTCTACTTGGATCATATGCACTTATGATTGGAACTCTACCAAACATCCGTAACTACTAAATATCATTAAGGTAAAACCCAACCATAGCATTATAAGGTATCAAGTCCTCTTTACTCCCATACGCAAACAACCTACTTACTTGGGTCTGTGTTTCTATCACTCACGCCACCCACCATAAGCAAATCATGAGCATATTGCAAACCCTACAGCGGGGATCCCTCACGCTTGCGCGACACGGAGAGCACCATAGGACAGCACCAATAATAAAACATGCAACTCAAACCAATCATGATCATCAATCAACCCATAGGACAAAATGGATCTACTCAAACATCATAGGATAGCCATACATCATTGGGAAATAATATATAGCGTTGAGCACCATGTTTAAGTAGAGAGTACAGCGGGGAGAAGAGGTGTTACACCACTGCATAGAGGGGGAGAGAGTTGGTGATGACGGCGGCGAAGTTGTTGGTGTAGATCGCCGTCACGATGATGGCCCCACCGGCAATCCGGCGCCACCGGGAGAGAGGGGGAGAGAGCCCCCCTCCTTCTTCTTCTTCCTTGACCACCCCCTAGATGGAAGAAGGGTTTCCCCTCTGCTCCATGGCCTCCATGGTGGCGGCGGGGCGGGAGCCCCTCCGAGATTGGATCTATCTATGTTTCCTTTGGTTTCTACGCTCTCAAATTCTGACCTTTCACCATTTCTTAAATTCCCGGAGATCCGTAACTCCGATTGGGCTGAAATTTTAACACGATGTTTATACGGATATTAGCTTTCTTGCGGCGAAAGAAGGGCACCAACCGCCTTATGGGGTGGTCACAAGGGTCCCAGGCGTGCTCTACCCCCTGGGGCACGGCCTCCACCCTTGCCACCTCGTCGGGCATCGTCTCACGTTGATTCCAATTCCAAAAAATCACATATATTCCAAAAAAAATCTCCGTAAGTTTTTATCGCGTTTGGACTTCATTTGGTATGGATATTCTGTGAAACAAAAAAATGCAATAAACAGGAACTGGTACTAGGCACTGGATCAATATGTTAGTCCCAAAAATAATATAAAAAGTTGCCAAAAGTATATGAAATTGTAGAATATTGGCATGAAACAATAAAAAATTATAGATACGATGGAGACGTATCAGCATCCCCAAGCTTAATTCTTGCTCGTCCTCGAGTAGGTAAATGATAAAAAAGATAATTTTTGATGTGGAATGCTACCTAGCATAATCTTGATCATACAATCTAATCATGGCATGAATATTAAGACACGAGTGATTCAAAGCAATAGTCTATCATTTGACATTAAGACAATAATACTTCAAGCATACTAATAAAGCAAACATGTCTTCTCAAAATAACATGGCCAAAGAAAGTTATCCCTACAAAATCATATAGTCTGGCTATGCTCCATCTTCACCACACAAAGTATTTCATCATGCACAACCCCGATGACAAGGCAAGCAATTGTTTCATACTTTTAATGTTCTCAAGCCTTTTCAACTTTCACGTAATACATGAGCGTGAGCCATGGATATAGCACTATAGGTGGAATAGAATATGATGATGGAGGTTGTGTGGAGAAGACAAAAAGGAGAAAGTCTCACATCAACTAGGCAAATTAATGGGCTATGAAGATGCCCATCAATCGATATCGATGCAAGTGAGTAGGGATTGCCATGCAACGGATGCACAAGAGTTATAAGTGTATGAAAGCTCAAACTGAAAACTAAGTGGGGGTGCATCCAACTTGCTTGCTCATGAAGACCTCGGGCATTTGAGGAAGCCCATCATCGGAATATACAAGCCAAGTTCTATAATGAAAATTCCCACTAGTATATGAAAGTGATAACTCAAGAGACTCTCTATATGAAGAACATGGTGCTACTCTAAAGCACAAATGTGGTAAAAGGATAGTAACATTGTCCCTTCTCTCTTTTCTCTCATTTTTCTTTTTTTTCTTTTTTTCTTTTCTTTTCTTTTTTGTGGGCTTCTTTGGCCTCTCTTTTTTTATTTGGTCTTCTTTGGCCTCTTTTATTTTTCATAAAGTCCGAAGACTCATCCCAACTTGTGAGGGAATCATAGCTTCCATCATCCTTTCCTCACTGGGACAATGCTCTAATAATGATGATCATCACACTTTTATCTACTTACAACTCAATATTACAACTCGATACTAGAACAAAATATGACTCTATATGAATGCCTCTGGCGGTGTACCAGGATGTGCAATGATCTAGCGTAGCAAAGATATCAAAAAAACAGACAAGCCATGAAAATATCATGATAGCAATCTTACGATCATGCAAAGCAATATGACAATGAATGCTCAAGTCATGTATATGATGATGATGGAAGTTGCATGGCAATATATCTTGGAATGGCTATGGAAATGCCATGATAGGTAGGTATGGTGGCTGTTTTGAGGAAGATATAATGAGGCTTATGTGTGATAGAGCATATCATATCACGGGGTTTGGATGCACCGGCGAAGTTTGCACCGACTCTCGAGGTGATAAAGGGCAATGCACGGTACCGAAGAGGCTAGCAATGGTGGAAGGGTGAGAGTGCGTATAATCCATGGACTCAACATTAGTCATATAGAACTCACATACTTATTGCAAAAATCTATTAGCTATCGAAACAAAGTACTACACGCATGCTCCTAGGGGGATAGATTGGTAGGAAAAGACAATCGCTCGTCCCCGACCGCCAATCATAAGGAAGACAATCAAAAAATAAATCATGCTCCGACTTCATCACATAACGGTTCACCATACGTGCATGCTTCGGGAATCACAAACCTTAACACAAGTATTTCTACCAGTCCACAATTACTCACTAGCATGACTCTAATATCACCATCTTTATATCGCAAAACTATTGCAAGGAATCAAACATATCACATTCAGTGATCCACAAGTTTTATGTAGGATTTTATGACTAACCATGTGAATGACCAATTCCTGATGACTCTCTAAATAGATATAAGTGAAGCATGAGAGTTTAATTCTTTATAAAAAATATATGCCCACACTCTAACAAATATAAGTGAAGCAAAAGAGCATTCTACAAATGGCGGTTTTCCATGTGAAGAGGAACAGGCAATCCAAACTTCAAAAGATATAAGCGAAGCACATGAAGCATTCTATAAAGCCATACTCAAAAGATATAAGTGAAGTGCATGAAGCATTCTATAAATCAACCAAGGACTATCTCATACCAGCATGGTGCATTATTAAAAGAAAAATAAAAAGCACAAGATGCTCCAAGATTTACGCATATCATGTGACGAATAAAAATATAGCTCCAAGTAAAATTGCCGATGATCGTTAGAAGAAAGAGGGGATGCCTTCCGGGGCATCCCCAAGCTTAGTTGCTTGGGAGTCCTTGAATATTACCTTGGGGTGCCTCGGGCATCCCCAAGCTTAGGGTCTTCCCACTCCTTATTCCTTCATCCATCGTGATCTCACCCAAAACTTGAAAACTTCAATCACACAAAACTTAACAAAACCCTCGTGAGATCCGTTAGTATAATAAAGCAAATTACCACTTTAAGTACTGTTGCAAACCCATTCATATTTTATTTTTGCATTATAGCTACTGTATTATAACTTCCCCATGGCTTAGACCACCGATAAAATCGATAGTTTCATCAAAACAAGCAAAACAATGCATCAAAAACTGAATCTGTCAAAAACAGGATAGTCTGTAGTAATCTGAACATTCACCATACTTCTGTAACTCTAAAAATTCTGAAAAATTAGGAAAAAATTAAAAATTTGTATATAAGTACTGTACGAAAAGTTTCAGAAGCTTTTGACATTCCAGTAAAAAATGTAAATTCACGTGCTACAGCCAAAGTTTCTGTTTTTCCACTTCACATACCAAACAAGCAATCTAATCATCCTAAAGGCAAATCTTGGCACATTATTTTTATAATACAATGGATTTGTACAAGGGGATAATTATTTTTGTTGAGAAGTTTCTGTAATTCAAGATTTGCAATGTTTCCATGGGCATGAACAAAGTTCAAGGAGCTCCCCCACTTCAACGATGCTCGTCCTTCTTACTTTCACTTTTCTTTTTGAAAAGTTTTAGGTTCCCCACTTTATTTTTTTGTTTTTAAACTTTATAAAAGCACTCAACAGAAATAAATGACTCTCTAAAACTTCTGGGTTGTCTCCCTGGCAGCGCTTTCTTTAAAGTCATTAAGCTAGGCATATAATGCTCAAGTAATGGATCCACCCGGATCCCAAGGTATATCAAAGCCAATTTTAATTAACAATGATTTATGATTTAGTAGTGAGCACAAAGTAACATATATCAATTAACGACGAAGTCTAACTCTCTTCCTATGCATCGGCATGTCATAAAAGAACAATTCATGCACATCAAGTAAAGGCCAATGCATAGTATAAACAGTTTCTTGCAATTTTATCATATTGGAAACATAGAGAGGAGGAGATGTAGTTCCTCTCTCATAATAATTGCAAGTAGGAGCAGCAAGCACATGCATATTATATCTATCAAAATCATCATGTGCAATAGTAGAACTCAACCCATCAATATAATCCTTAATAAGCGCAAACTTCTCTGATATAGTGTAGTTGGGAGAATTCAAAAAGATAATAGGACTATCATGTGTGGGTGCAATAGCAACAATTTCATTCTTGACATAAGGAACTATAGCAAGTTCATCTTCATATGCATAATTCATACTGGCATCATCGCCACAAGCATAGCAAGCATCAAGTTCATCAAAAAGGGATATTTCAAACGAATCCAAGGGATATAGCAATCATCATAGCATTCATCCTTCGGTAAGCACGAAGGGAAATTAAACAATGTATGAGTTGAAGAGTTACTCTCATTAGAAGGTGGGCACGGGTGATCAATCCGCTCTTCCTCCTTTTGTTCTTTGCTCTCCTCGTCATCTTTTTCATCTAATGAGCTCACAGTGTCATCAATTTCTTCTTCCATAGTTTCCTGCAAAATGTTAATCTCCTCTTGGACAGCGGAGGAGTCCTCAATATATGGTTTAACGTAAGCATTAGAAGCATAATTCTCATAGCAATATTTAAGTATGGCAAAAAATTTAGATTTGTAAAGAGTAGCATCATACTTTTCAATCAAAGAAGCAATTTCATAAGCACCCTTAAAAGCAACAAATTCTTCAATTTGTTCAACATCATAGTAATTATAAACACCCTTGGCATAACAAGATAAGATTCCATTATCACTAAACTCACATTGGTAGGGAAGGTGTTTCTTAGGGTCTTCAGGACAACAAGTAAAATCATATAATTCACATAAATTCCAAGCATAGCATTGCATAGTATTAATTTGATGCAGTAAATGTTTCCCCTTTTGAGATAAGCGGTGTCGCACAAAGTAAGCATGCTCATCTAATGATTTTCCCTCAACTAAGCTAGTTGGGTTTTCAGCACGAGCATAAAGGGATCGAAGACGATCCAAGTAAAAAGCTTCAGGAGTATGATAGATTTTGGTTGGTTCTTCAACCATTGGTTTAGTAGGTACAACTAATTTTTTTGGCATTTTACGTTTCCTACCCATAACTAAAGATAGAAAACAAGAGCACAAAATAAAAATTACTTAGTGACAAAGCAAACAAGCACACACGAGAATATTCACCCCACACTATTGCTCCCCGGCAACGGCGCCAGAAAAAGGTCTTGATAACCCACAAGTATAGGGGATCAGTTGTAGCCTTTCTCGATAAATAAGAGTGTCGAACCCAACAAGGAGCTAAAGGTAGAAAAAATATGCCCTCAAGTTCTATCGACCACCGATACAACTCTACACACACTTTACGTTTGCTTTACCTAGAACAAGTATGAAACTAGAAGTACTTTGTAGGTGTGATAGGATAGGTTTGCAAGATAACAAAGAACACGTAAATAAAAACTAGTGGCTATTTAGATAAAGAAATAACTAAGTTAGTTTTAGTAGAGAGCTTTTTGTCACAAGAAAGTTATTTGTGCCTAGGCAATCGATAACTAGACCGGTAATCATTATCGCAATTTTATATGAGGGAGAGGCATAAGCTACCATACTTTCTCTACTTGGATCATATGCACTTATGATTGGAACTCTAGTAAACATCTGTAACTACTAAAGATCATTAAGGTAAAACCCAACCATAGCATTATAAAGGTATCAAGTCCTCTTTACTCCCATACGCAAACAACCTACTTACTCGGGTCTGTGTTTCTATCACTCACTCCACCCACCATAAGCAAATCACGAGCATATTGCAAACCCTACAGCGGGGATCCCTCACGCTTGCGCGACACGGAGAGCACCATAGGATAGCACCAATAATAAAACATGCAACTCAAACCAATCATGATCATCAATCAACCCATAGGACAAAATGGATCTACTCAAACATCATAGGATAGCCATACATCATTGGGAAATAATATATAGCGTTGAGCACCATGTTTAAGTAGAGAGTACAGCAGGGAGAAGAGGTGTTACACCGCTGCATAGAGGGGGAGAGAGTTGGTGATGCCGGCGACGAAGTTGTTGGTGTAGATCGCCGTCACGATGATGGCCCCGGCGGCGTTCCGGCGCCACCGGGAGAGAGGGGGAGAGAGCCCCCTCCTTCGTCTTCTTCCTTGACCTCCCCATAGATGGGAGAAGGGTTTCCCCTCTGGTCCATGGCCTCCATGGCGGCGGAGGGGTAGGAGCCCCTCCGAGATTGGATCTCTCTCTCTCTCTGTTTCCTTCTGTTTCTACGCTCCCAGATTCTGGCTTTTCACCGTTTCTTAAATTCCCAGAGATCCGTAACTCCGACTGGGGCTGAAATTTTAACACGATTTTTCTCCGGATATTAGCTTTCTTGCGGTGAAAGAAGGGCACCAACCACCTTATGGGGTGGCCACAAGGGTCCCAGGCGCGCCCTACCCCCTCGGGCGCGCCCTCCACCCTTGCCGCCGCCTCGGGCTTCGTCGCACGTTGATTTCAATTCCCAAAAATCACATATATTCCAAAAAAAAATCTCCATAAGTTTTTATCGCATTTGGACTTCGTTTGGTATGGATATTCTACGAAACAAAAAACATGCAATAAATAGGAACTGGCACTAGGCACTGGATCAATATGTTAGTCCCAAAAATAATATAAAAAGTCGCCAAAAGTATATGAAAGTTGTAGAATATTGGCATGAAACAATAAAAAATTATAGATATGACTGAGACGTATCAAGCGTCTTGTATGATATGAGTCTTTACTTTTTAGTTTGCCACAATCATCCTTGCTGTACACACCTTTTGAGAGGGACACGCATGAATCATGATTTATTAGAATACTCTATGTGCTTCACTTAAATCTTTTGAGCTAGGCAATTTTGCTCTAGTGCTTCACTTATATCTTTTTAGAGCACGACGGTGGTTTTATTTTATAGAAATGGCTGAACTCTCATGGTTCACTTATATTATTTTGAGAGTCTCTCTAAACAGCATGGTAATTTGCTTTGGTTATGAATTTAGTCCTAATATGATGGGCATCCAAGAAGGATATAATAAAAACTTTCATATAAAGTGCATTGAATACTATGAGAAGTTTGATTCCTTATGATTGTTTTGAGATATGAGGATGGTGATATTAGAGTCATGCTAGTGAGTAATTGTGGATTGTAGAAATACTTGTGTTGAAGTTTGTGATTCTCGTAGATGCACGTATGGTGAACCGTTATGTAACGAAGTTGAAGCATGATTTATTTATTGATTGTCTTCCTTATGAGTGGCGGTCGGGGACGAGCGATGGTCTTTTCCTACCAATCTATCCCCCTAGGAGCATGCGCATAGTACTTTGTTTCGATGACTAATAGATTTTTGCAATAAGTATGTGAGTTCTTTATGACTAATGTTGAGTCCATGGATTATATGCACTCTCACCCTTCCTCCATTGCTAGCCTCTCTAGTACCGCGCAACTTTCACCGGTACCTTACACCTACCTTTTACCTTCCTCAAAATAGCCACCATACCTACCTACTATGGCATTTCCATAGCCATTCCGAGATATATTGCCATGCAACTTTCCACCGTTCTGTTTTATTATGACACGCTCCATCATTGTCATATTGCTTTGCATGATCGTAAGATAGATAGCATGATGTTTACATGGCTTGTCCATTTTTTATGTCATTTGCTACGCTAGATCATTGCACATCCCGGTACACCGCCGGAGGCATTCATATAGAGTCATATTTTGTTCTAAGTATCGAGTTGTAATTCTTGAGTTGTAAGTAAATAAAAGTGTGATGATCTTCATTATTAGAGCATTGCCCCATGTGAGGAAAAATAAAAGAGGCCAAAGAAGCCAACAAAAAAAAAGAGGCCAAAGAAGCCAACAAAAAAGAGGCCAAAGAAGCCAAACAAAAAAAAGAGAGAAAAAAATGAGAGAAAAGAGAGAAGGGGCAATGTTACTATCCTTTTTCCACACTTGTGCTTCAAAGTAGCACCATGATCTTCATGATGGAGAGTCTCCTATGTTATCACTTTCATATACTAGTGGGAATTTTTCATTATAGAACTTGGCTAGTATATTCCAATGATGGGCTTCCTCAAATTACCCTAGGTCTTCGTGAGCAAGCGAGTTGGATGCACACCCACTTAGTTTCTTTTTGAGCTTTCATAAACTTATAGCTCTAGTGCATCCGTTGCATGGCAATCCCTACTCACTCACATTGATATATATTGATAGGCATCTCCATAGCCCGTTGATATGCCTAGTTGATGTGAGAGTATCTCCTTCTTTTTGCCTTGTCCACAACCACCATATTCTATTCCACCTATAGTGCTATGTCCACGGCTCACGCTCATGTATTGTGTGAAAGTTGAAAAGGTTTGAGAACATCAAAAGTATGAAACAATTGCTTGGCTTGTAATCGGGGTTGTGCATGATTTGAATACTTTGTGTGATGAAGATGGAGCATAGCCAGACTATATGATTTTGTAGGGATAGCTTTCTTTGGCCATGTTATTTTGAGAAGACATGATTGCTTTATTAGTATGCTTGAAGTATTATTGTTTTTATGTCAATATTAAACTTTTGTTTTGAATCTTATGGATCTGAACATTCATGCCACAATAAAGAAAATTACATGGATAAATATGTTAGGTAACATTCCACATCAAAAATTCTGTTTTTATCATTTACCTACTCGAGGACGAGCATGAATTAAGCTTGGGGATGCTTGATACGTCTCCAACGTAGCTATAATTTTTTATTGTTCCATGCTATTATATTATCTATTTTGGATGTTTTATATGCATTAATATGCTATTTTATATTATTTTTGGGACTAACTTATTAACCTAGAGCCCAGTGCTAGTTTCTATTTTTTCCTTGTTTTTGAGCTTCGCAGAAAAGGAATACTAAACGGAGTCCAAACGGAATAAAACTTCACGATGATTTTTCTTGGACCAAAAGACACCCAGGAGACTTGGAGTGCAAGTCAGAAGAACCACGAGGCGGCGGCAAGGTTGGAGGGCGCGCCCTAGGGTAGGGGCACCCCCTGCCTTGTGGGCCCCTCGGTGACCCCCTGACCTAGATCTTCCTCCTATATATTCACATATATTCCAGAACCACCAGATGCATCCACGAAAACACTTTTCCACCGCCGCAACCTTTTGTTCCCGTGAGATCCCATCTTGGGGCCTTTTTCCAGCATCCTGCCGGAGGGGGATTCGATCACGGAGGGCATCTACATCAACTCTATTGCCCTTCCGATGAAGCGTGAGTAGTTTACCTCAGACCTACGGTCCTTAGCTAGTAGCTACATGGCTTCTTCTCTCTCTTTGATTCTCAATACCATGTTCTCCTTGATGTTCTTGTAGATCTATCCGATGTAATCTTCTTTTGCGGTGTGTTTGTCGAGATCCAATGAATTGTGGATTTATGATCTGCTTATCTATGAATATTATTTGAATCTTCTCTGAATTCTTATATGCATGATTTGATATCTTTGTATTTCTCTTCGAACTATCGGTTTGGTTTGGCCAACTAGATTGGTTTTTCTTGCAATGGGAGAGGTGCTTAGCTTTGGGTTCAATCTTGCGTGATTTCACCCAGTGACAGAGTAGGGGTAGCGAGACACGTATTGAATTGTTGCCATCGAGGATAAAAATATGGGGTTTTCATCATATTGATTGAGTTTATTCCTCTACATCATGTCATCTTACTTATGGCGTTACTCCGTTCTTTATGAACTTAATACTCTAGATGCATGCTGGATAGCGGTCGATGTGTGGAGTAATAGTAGTAGATGTAGGCAGGAGTCGGTCTACTTGACACGGACGTGATGCCTATATTGCATAATCATTGCCTTGGATATCGTCATAACTTTGCGTTTTTCTATCAATTGCTCGATAGTAATTTGTTCACCCACCGTATTATTTGCCTTTTTGAGAGAAGCCTCTAGTGAAACATATGCCCCCCGGGTCTATTTTCCATCATATTAGTTTCCGATCTACTATTTTGTAATCTTTTATTTTCAGATCTATAAACCACAAAAACCCAAAAATACTTTGTCTTTTGTTTAGTTTTATCTATCTCTATTAGATCTCACCTTTGCAAGTGACCGTGAAGGGATTGACAACCCCTTTATCGCGTTGGGTGCAAGTGTTTGATTGTTTGTGTAGGTGCATCTATTGGGGATTTGCGCGTTTCTCCTATTGGATTGATACCTTGGTTCTTAACTGAGCGAAATACTTATCTCTACTATACTGCATCACCCTTTCCTCTTCAAGGGAAAAACCAACGCAAGCTCAAGAAGTAGCAGGCTCCAAGCCCCGAACATCCGGCCCCTGGAGCATCATCCACAGCAGCAGCCCAGCCGCCAAGGACCTATAGGCCCCGGACATCCGGCCTCAGCTCGGACATCCGGCCAAGCCCGGAAATCTGGCCTGAGCCCCGGACATCCAGCACCCGTCAATCCAGAGAGCATCTGAACGGCCCCCGCCAGCCCGAACATCCGGCCAGAGGCCCGGACATCCGGCCCGAAGCGAGCCGCCGAACATCCGGCCTCTAGCCCGGAAATCCGGTACCCTCCTTCCAGAGAGCATCAGGACTGCGCCTGGCCAGCCCAGACATCTGGCCCGACAGCCCGGACATCTGGCGTTTCGGGAAGGCCCGGACATCCGGCCCGACGCCCGGACGTCCGGCTCCCTCTGCCTGCGCAGAGTAAAGGGCCGAAGCCCATGTATCCCTTCGCCCCCCTAGACTATATATACTCCATCTCCCTCACATTTTAGGGTTAGCAAAGGACTAGCTCATTTTAGGAGATAGAGCTTTGCTCATCCACTAGATACCCTTCTCCATTGGAGTTCACGACCTCTACGGAGAAGATCCCCCAAGTGGATTCAAGACCTCCTCACGGAGAAGAAATTGCTACTTGTATCATCCTTTGTTGATCGTGGATCGTGTATCTCTTTGTGTTTCGAGGATCTAGCACATGTGTAATCGAATCTTGTTGGTTTGAGTGAATCCTCTCGTGTTTTCCCCTCGTGTTCTTCGTGTTCTCCGCGGGATCCGCTCTGATCGTGAAAGATCGGGCATCTAGGGTTCTACCCTACATCATCTTGGTATCATGAGCCACGTTGATCACGAGTTTGGTGCCCCCCTATTTTTTTTCTAGCCTTGTTTTGTTGTGTTCTTCCCCAATTTCGAAAATCCCCACAAAAATAGCCCTCCCAATTTTTTTTGTGATTTGTTGGTGTGATGAAGTTTTGTTGGATTTGATCCGTGGATTTCATGTGTTACTCGTAGATCTAGCTTCCCCTAACTTTTCCCCAATTGCATCCACAAAATCCCTCGAATTTTGCCCCGAATTATTTCTTTTCCATCGAGATCCACCGAGTTTGTCCACGGAGCCAGGACCCAGACATCCGGCCCGATATCCTGGACATTCGGCCACCCTGGACATCCGGCCCGCAAGCCCGGACATCCAGCCCCTGGCAGCAACAGCCACATCCACCACTCCGTTTCCCACCTAACTCTCGCCAATTTTGACCGGGCATACCACCATCATTTCCGCATACCACCATCGCTTACCCGCTACCAACTCCGACATTTTGCCACATTTGGTCTTTGAGAATTTGAGTTGCGGTTTCCATTTCCTAACGTGTTTCGGCTACTTAGGGACGATTCGACATCGACATCACCGCCGCTCATCTTCGTCATCGACATCGACCATTTCATCATTTTGATACCCTCACCGTAAGCAAGAACGGTAACCTCTATATCATCTTGGTATCGTGCTATAACATCATTGTACATTCTTGCCATTGCATTGATAACCCCATAGCCCTTTTCGTGTCACTTACCCATTGAGACTAGCCTTTGAGTATTCTGGCAACGTTACTTGTGCACATTAGTGATCATTGCATATATCATCATATTGGTGTCCATATCTTGGTATCATCTCTTGTGTCACAAGGTTGTCATAGCATATACGCAATTGCTATCTTGGTTCGTGAAGTTTTGCATGAGAAAGAGCTCAAAAGAGAAAGAGCCAAACAAGCTTTTAAGCAAAAGAGGAAGATACACAAAGAGTTTTTAAGCTAGAACCATAGCATCATACTACATTAAGATTGTCATACTCGATCATCTTGGATCATACCACCGGAACACCATAAATATAGCATACTTGGGATAGAAGTCGTTGCATTTTTTCTTAGTAGGTTGTGCACAAGTCTTGTATCCGCCTATTGTGCAATCGTGCTAGCATCTCTCTTGTGTTGTGCAACATGAGCATTTTCCGTGGATTCCACATTTTCCGCTCATGTTTGGTTTGCACAACCCCATTTTATCTATTTGCGTGTGTGTTCCCGTGTACCACTACTTGCTATCGACCTACTTGTTGCATGTGCAAATTTGCGAATCTTCTCCAACATTATTGAGTCTTACTAACAATTACATAAATTTCGTCCACCATCCTAACCAAGCTCCACCAAAGGCTTTTATTTGTGTAGGTGTGAGAATCGACAAGAATTGGTACCAATTGTGCTATTTCCTTACAACACATTCGAGTGATCATTGATCCATTTTCAACATCGGTCAAGGTACATTTGGTATAGTTCTTCTCTTTTCTCCCACTCACACATTTGCTTACAATGATGGATAGGCCAAGTACTTCTACCAACCCACTCTTCATAGAGCAAGATGACGACTCGAACTCCTATGTCACCAAGAGCCACCTTTTTGGTGCACAAAGACCGTTGCATCAAGAACAACAAGCATTGAGCGACCGCATCGACAACCTCGCCACCGACTTGCGACATTCCGAGCAACATACAAGAGACTACTTCAACACCAAGCTCGACGCGCAAAAAGAGGAAAGCAATGCACGGATGGACGAGATTCATGCCTTGTTGATCAACCGCTCTTCTACATCCTCGTCCAATTCAAGACAGAGCCACTCAAGTCGACACTCCTCCGACACCATCTCCGGTTCAAGTACACCAACATCGCACACTCTTCGACGAGCCGCGCGCCAAGACCGTCAAGCAAACCGCAACCCTCTACATGGCAATGAGCGTCAAGAGCAACTTCAAGAGCAAGAACACCGGCATCGTCAAAATCAAGCTACTCTCGCGCAAGCACAAGAAAGGCAACGCCAACGCCAACGCGAGGAAGAACTAGCACGCCAACACCAAGACGAGCAAGACGCCAAAGCTCTCCGTCAACAACAACAACAGCGTGAAGCCCAAGCCCTTGAGGCGCAATGTGCCCTCCAAGAAACCAATCGTGCCGTCACCGAGCGTAACCAATGTGTTCAAGAAGAAGAAGCCCTTCGCGAGGAAGTCCAAGAGCGACGACATCAAGCACGATTGCAACGACAAGCTCCACAAGTTCCTTCTCAATCTAGACAAGCTCCTCCACAAGCTAGACAAGAACCACAAGTTCAACAAGAGCAACAAGACAATGGGAATCCTCCATGCCAAGAGCAACTTGAGGTTCACAATCCTCCACATCAAGGGCGTCATCACCCTCGACCCCAACACAATGAAGAGCAACGCTACGGCAAGCTCAAATTCACCATGCCCAAGTTTTCCGGAAGCAATGATCCCGAAGAGTATCTTTCATGGGCATTGAAGGTCGACAAGATCTTTTGTTTGCACAACTATGAGGAAGAGAAGAAGATCGCCATGGCATCCCTTGAGTTCCAAGACTATGTCCTCATTTGGTGGGAACAAGTCATTGAGCTTCGAGAAGCAAGAGGTGAACCACCCATCACAACATGGGATCAAATGAAGGATGTCATGAGAGCGCGCTTTGTGCCAACATACTATAACTGTGACCTCTTCAAGTGACTACAACTCCTCAAGTAAGGAACAAAGAGCATTGAAGAGTACTACAAGGAAATGGAGATTGCCATGATAAGAGCCAATGTCACGGAAGATGATGAGCAAACTATGGAACGTTTCTTGAATGGACTCAACCACCCTATCAAGAAGATCGCCGACTTCCAACCTTACTCCAAGATCATCGAGCTAGTGCATCGAGCCACCAAGGCGGAGCGACAAGTGCAAGATGACTTCAAGTATGCCAAGTACTCTTCCAAGACATACGGTTACAACAACCAAGCTTCAACGACTGCACCACCTTCTACCTCAATCAAACCTTCTACAAGCAACGGCAACAAGTCAAGTTACAAGAAGACTTCGACAACTTCAAGTCGTCCTCCTACTACAAGCAACTTCAAGCCGAGAGCTACATCATCTACAAATCCACCAGATGAGACCATCAAGTCAAGTTCCATCAAGTGCTTCACTTGCGGCGGCCAAGGCCACAAGTCCTTTGAGTGTACCAACAAGCGCACCATGATCCTCAACGACGATGACACATATGACTCCATGAGTGAAGAGGAAATGGAAGCCCTTGAGCACGTGGCCATGCACCGGCGCGTCAACGAAGATGAAGATGATCAAGTCTTTTGTGACGAAGATTCGAGCCCCGCTCTCATTGTCTCCTGAGTCTTGACACTTCAACATCATCAAGATGAAGACCAAAGATGCCATATCTTCCACACCAAGGTGGGCATCAATGGAATATCCGTGAAGGTCATCATCGACGGAGGAAGTTGCCATAACTTGGCAAGTGAAGAACTATGCTCCAAGCTCCAATTGGTCAAGATGAAGCATCCCCACCCCTACAAGATGCAATGGCTTAGTGACTCTGGCACTATTCAAGTGGAACATATGGTGCAAGTTTCCTTCAAGATAGGAGCATACGAAGACACTTTGGAGTGTGATGTCGTTCCGATGTCCGTTTGCCATCTCCTACTTGGAAGACCATGGCAATTTGACCGAGGCGTCATCCACAATGGACGGACCAATCACTATAGCTTCAAGATGAAGGGAAAGGAGCACGTGCTATGTCACCAAGCCAAGTGATCGCCGACAAGCAAGCAACCACCCATCATGGAGAGAATAGTGAGAGAGTGAGCCACCCAAAAGGGAGTGAGACCCACAAGCCCAAAATGAGTGCCTCCACGATGAGCGACAAGAAAAATCTAGTGCTATTTGCCACCAAAAGAGAGATGAGAGAAGTGTGTGAGAACCCATCAAGTGTTATGCACTATGTCCTATTGTGCAAGGATGAGGCACCAAAAACTAACACCTCTCACAATCTACCTTTAGTGTTGTCTTCTCTATTGCAGGAATTCCAAGATGTATTTCCCGACGAGCTACCTCCGGGTCTACCTCCTCTTCGAGGCATTGTACACCGCATCGACCTCATCCCCGGAGCACCTCTGCCTAACAAGGCACCATACCAAGTCAATCCCGAAGAAACCAAGGAGATCCAACGGCAAGTACAACAACTCATCGACAACGGCCATGTACGAGAAAGCTTGAGCCCATGTGCCGTCCCGGTAATCCTTGTTCCCAAGAAAGATGGTACATATCGCATGTGTTCCGATTGTCGTCCTATGAATGCTATCACGGTTAGATATCGCTACCCAATTCCATGCTTAGATGACACGCTAGACGAACTAAGCGGAGCCACAATTTTCTCTAAAATTGATCTTAAAAGTGGCTATTATCAAATCCGCATACAAGAAGGTGACGAATGGAAAACCGCATTTAAGACCAAATTTGGCTTATATGAATGGCTTGTTATGCCAATGGGCTTATCCGAAGCACCCCGTACTTTCATGCGAGTCATGCATTTTGTTCTTCACCCCTACATTGGTGTATTTGTTGTGGTCTACTTTGACAATATTCTTGTATTTAGCAAATCTCTCAAAGCTCATGTCACCCATCTTAGAACCGTTTTACAAACTATTAGAAAAGAGCGCCTTTACGCTAGTACGGACAAATGCCTTTTTGGTGTTGATAAGCTCGTTTTCTTGGGTTTTGTCGTGTCTTCTAAGGGTGTTCATGTAGATGAATCTAAGATCAACGCTATTTAAACTTGGCCCCAACCAACCAACTTGCAACAAGTGCGAAGTTTCCTGGGCTTAGCCGGTTTCTATCGTAGATTCGTTAAGAACTTTAGCACGATTGCAACTCCTTTGCATGCTTTGAGTAAGAAGAATGCACCTTTTGTTTGGGGACCATCCCAAGATACCACATTCAATGAGCTTAAGAATTTGCTTACACATGCTCCCATGGTTGCTTTGCCCAACTTTGACAAAACTTTTGAAGTTCATTGCGATGCTAGTGGCAATGGTATAGGAGCTGTGTCAATGCAAGAGAAGCGCCCTATTGCTTACTTTAGGGAAAAACTTTTCGGAGCGCAACTCAATTATCCCATCTATGACAAAGAGCTATATGCTTTAGTGCGAGTTTTGCGTGAGTGGGAACATTATCTTCGCCCTCATGAATTTGTCATCCATACGAACCATGAAACACTTAAGTACCTTAAGGGTCAAACTAAGTTGAACAAGCGTCATGCTAGGTGGAGTGAATTCATAGAGTCTTTTCCTTATCACTACTGGAATCCACTTCTTTGCCGTCTGCTAATTCTTTGCCGTCCTGCTTGCTGACGGCAAATAAGGCATTTGCCGTCAGCCAAAAGAAAACGGACGGCAAAGATGTGGCTGATGGCAAACAAAGTCTTTGCCATTAGCCTGTACTTTGCCGTCCGCTGGCTGACGGCAAAGAATCTTTGCCGTCCGCTAGCAGACGGCAAAGAGGTGGGTGGGTCCAGTTATTGTTTAACCAACTCAAGCCCACCGGCCGCACCTCTTTGCCGTCCGCAAGTGGACGACAAAGAAACTTTGTCGACCATTGGCTGACGGCAAAGAGGCGGGTACGTTAACGGCCGTCCCGCCCCCCTCTCTTCTCTCCACTCTCTCATTCCTCCCCACCCACACCCACGCCGCGCCGCCGACCCCGTCTGCGTAGCTGGCCGCCCCTGCCGCCCGCACCCCTCCACTGTGCCCCCGACCTCCACACCCCACGCCCTCCAGCACCCCCCTCCATCGCCCCCCCTCCCCCCCCCTCCCCCCCCCTCTCTGTCGCCATCCCCCCACACCGGCCCACGCCGCCGCCGCCGACCCCGTCCGGCGTAGCCGGCCGCCCCGCCGCCCCGCACCCCCACACCCTCCAGCTCCACCTCCCGCCACCCGGCTCCCGCCCCCGCATCTTCCACGCGGGCAGCCGCGCCGCGGCCGTCCCTGCCCCGTCCCGCCGTAGCCGTCCCCGCCCCGTCACCGTCCCCGCCCTGTCCCGCCGCTGCCGTCCGCTCCCCTTCCATCGGGTCGCCGCCTCCTCCAGCGGCCGCCGCAGCCTACGGCCGCCCCCCACCAGGGGAGCTCTCCCCTTTTTTGTTTAATTAGTTTCTTTTTGTTTCTTTTAGTTTAGTTTCTGTTTTAGTTATAGTTTAGTTTAGTTTATTTTAGATTAGTTTTAGTATTTTAGTTTAGTTTTATTTAGATTAGTTTTAGTTTTAGTTTATTTTAGTTAGTTTATTTTAGCTTAGTTTTAGTTTAGTTTAGAAGAGAGAAGTGAAGGGAGGGAGGAAACAGGAGGATGGAGAAAAGAAGAAGAAGAAAGAAAGGAAAAGAAGAAGAAGAGAAAAGAGGAAGAAGGAGAAGAAGAAGAAGAAAGTGAAAGAAGAAGAAGAGGAGGAGGAGGAGGAGGAGGAGGAGAGAAGAAGAAGAAGAGAAGAAGAAGAAGAAGAAGAAAAAGAAAAAGAAGAAAGAAGAAAGAGGAAGTGGAGGAAAAGAAAAGAAGAAGAAGAAGAAGAAAGAGGAGAGGAGGAGAGAAGAAGAAGAAGAAAAGAAAGAAAAGGAAAAAAGATACCCGACCCCGACCCGACCCCGACACCTCGGCACGACACCCCGACCCCGACCCCCGACCCCCTGACACCACACCCCGACCCGACCCCCGACCAACCGACACCCTGACACCACACCCGACCCACACCCCGACCACCGACCCCGACACCCTGACACCCCGACCCCGCACGACACCCCGGCACGACACCCCGACCCGACACCCCGACACCCTGACACCACACCCCGACCCCGACCCCGACCACCGACACCCGACACCTGACACCCGACCACCGAACACCCTGACACCACACCCACCCTACCCCCGACCCCCAACACCCTGACACCAACCCCGACCCCACACCCCGACCCCGACCCTGACACCCTGATACCCCGACCCCGACACGACCCCCGACCCCGACACCCTGGACCACACCCCGACCCCATATATATTTGTGTTGATGGGTGTATTTTTATTATGTTCATGATTATGATACAACTTAAATTATATACATATTATTATGTTCATGTCAGGTATCCAAATTTTTATGTTGTACTAATTTGTTTTACTTTTGTCATTGCAGGTGTTGACAGGATGGTGGGCAAGGGTCAGAGCGCCCCGAGCCTCCTGCGAGCGCTACTGGGAGGGGTGGTTGCATTATTGCAGTGCAGCCCCTCCAGAGAGCGGTGCAGGATGGTATGCAGACAGCTGCGCGGGCGCTTCTTCTACGGCTGGGCGAGGTCGGGGGAGGACGAAGAAGGCTGGTAGAGGTGGATGTGGCAGTGGGAGAGGTAGGGGCTGCTACGCCTTCCTCGCCGCCACCCTCAGCTGATTCACCCGACCACAGGAGTGCTCCGTCTTACGTGGACCCTCGGACTCCGGTCCATGAGCCTCCGGTCGCTGATCCTTCGCCCCACCAGACTCGGGTCCTGAGGTCTTCGTCCCAGAAGACTCCGGTCACGGGGTCTTCGTCCAGGTCCCGGAGTCTTCGTCCCAGAAGACTCCGATCCGGAGTCTTCTCCAACGAGACTCCGGAGGCTAGTGGCCGGAGGATGGTAGCGAGGACACCTTTTCAGAAGATAGTACAGCGATGATGAGCTGGTTGAGAAGGGCAAGAAGGTCTACAAGCTGGCGTACAAAGCTCCGCTCGTGCCGACGACCCCCGAACAGAGGTGGTTGATTGCGCCTAAAGGGTTGAGGTAAGTGCATTTACTATTTTTAACCTTTTGCCTTCATGTTCCTTCAAATTAAATATCTAATGCGTTGGCCTTGTCATACTGCAGGGGTGGGTACACCCCCGTGGTTCCCGTAGGCCCAACCAGGTCCTTGGTGTGCTTTGCCGGCAGCACTTCCCTGTGGTGGGTCACGTTGCCCAGTGAGGGCCAGGTCCACAGCTAGCACTGACCTGGGAGCTGTGTACTCGGTTGCCCTGGCCCCGCCGGAGGAGAGGGTTGACGGTGTCTTGTGCGAGACGGTGGCGACATTGTGTTCCGTCGGTTTTGGGTAATTTCTCCTTTACGGAAATAAAATCAACAGTCTCATAGTGATTGTACTACAATTAGTGTTGTCTTGTTTGATTGCAGACCTTCTACAGGGTTTCAGAGGGAGAGCAGGAGGCCCGCTGTAGGGTTGTCGAAAACGAGTGCAAGCGCCTACTTCAGAACTTAAGGCACGAGGCTCGGGTGCAGGCCGTTCGAGACTACTACGCCGAAGGGTATTAGGAGGGGCAAGTAGAGTGTCGTGGCAAGTTCTTGAGTAAGGAGAAGTACATGCAGGTAATTACCTATCTTAAGGCCTTGAACTTAGTTTTCTTGATTGATCATAGCATAGCGTGAAATTTCTCTTGACTCACTTAGGTGCCCCGAGATGGTGTGGGGATAAGAGGACTGTTGGGAGGCGTTTGTGGATGCGTGGTCCTCTGCCCAATGGAAAGTCGAACACAAAGGGCCAAGATAGGATAAGCGGACCAAATGGAAGGTGGCCACACCATCAAGGGAGCTCCAACTGTTTGAGTACGGGATAACTGGTATTTGGTTTGCTACATGATTCATGCAATTCATTCTTCACATGCTAGATAGTTCATTTATGACATATTTAGCGCTAAAATGACATAATAACCTTAGATAGCTCTATAAAATGACTTAATATGCTTTAGTCAGTTAAAAAATGGCATAACTACCTTCGATAGCTCAATAACGACCTAAACTAATCTAGCTAGTTCATTCATGACATAATTAGCTCTAAAATGACATAATAACCTTAGATAGCTCTATAGAATGCTAAATATGCTATAGTTAGCTCTAAAAGACATAATAACCTTGGATAGCTCAATAATGACATAATTAGCCTATTTGGTCAAAAATGGCATAATAATCTCTGGTTACCTCGAAAATGACCTAAACTTAGCTTATTTTCCTGAAAATGACATAATAACCTTTCTTAGCTCCAAAATGACCTATTTACATAGCAATATCATTCTTCATGCTAGCTTGAGCCTTAACTAATATTTTGTTCCTCCTCTCAGGCCCACCACCACAAGAAGCCTGTGCCAGGTCTGTTCGACCTCTATGGCATGGCCCATATGGCCCGTACAAGAAGGCCAAGCCATTCACGGAGTTGAACTAGATGATCCAGAGAACTTACCCAACAAGACCTCCCACCACAAGCTTGGTGAAGTACAGACACGAGGGGAAGGCGAGGAAAGGGGAGAACTTTAACCCGAGCCAGGATCCTTTTGATAGAGCTGGTGATGATATCTTGGTGGCGGGAGGTTCCCATGGCTCTCTACATTGGTGATGGACTGATACGTTGTCCTAGACTCTCCCGCAGATCAAGAGCGCCTGAGTAGCTTGATCCTGAGATAACGCCTCGTGCACGGCCGGCGGAGATCGCCATGGCGGTTAGTTATACGGACTTCTCAACCTTTCCTCCATTACATTGTGTTGCATCCGCGATGATTACAATGCTAACGAGGAGTGGTGTGTTGCAGGCTATTGTTGAGAAAGAGAGAGATTGAAGACGAAGGAGCTTCTGGAGGAGGCCAAAAGGAGCACAAAGGGAGGGCGGAGAGGGAGAGGGAGATGGAGGAGAAGAAGACAGCTAAGTGTGAGGAGGAGAGGAACCGGAACGACAGCGCTAACTGGGCCCTATACAAGCTCATCATGGTACGTTTCTCGTGCATATTAGCCCAATCATGCACGTAATGTTCGCATTACTATCTAATATGACTGACTCGGACACAAATGTGTAGAGCTTGTGCGAGAAAAATGGTCAGGCCCCTCCGTCGATGCCCCAGATTGCTCGGCGACATGGTGAGTTTGATTTGAATGGTCGTTGCTTACTACTATTCATATTTCAGTTTGCGAACTTGCTAACGAGACATTATGGGAAATGATCTTTGGTGCAGCATGGCTCCGACAAGCATCGACCACTTCTTCTGCCAATGCCGGAACCCCGACCGGTCCTTCACCTCCGTCTGGCACTGGCGCAGCCCCGACCATTCCTACATCTCCGTGACAACGGTATTTTTCTTCTTAATTAGCGTGTTTAGTCCATTTATGACATAATTTAGCCTATTTAGTCCACAAATGACATAATAGATGAAGAAAATCAAGGAAGAGGAAAAGAGAAGGAATAGAGAAAGAAGAAGAAGAAGAAGAAGGAGAAGAGAAGAAGAGCTAGAAGAAGAAGAAGAAGATCTTCTCTAGTCTTCTTCTTCTTCTCCTTCTTCTTCTTCTTCTGTTTCTTCTTCTTCTAGTTTTCTTCTTCTTCTTCTTCTCCAAAATGAAGTTAGCTCTAAGTTATATCAAAAATGGCATAATATGCTTAGTTAGGTCAAAAATGGCATAATTAGCTAGGTAAGCTCCAAAATGGCTTTTCTTCTTTATTTAGAGCTATTTAGTCCATTTATGACATAATTTAGCCTTATTAGTCCACAAATGACATAAAAGATAAAGAAAATACAAGGAAGAGGAAGAAAAGAAGGAATAGGAAGAAAAGAAGAAGAAGAAAAAGAAGAAGAGAAGAAGAAGAAGAAGAACTTCTTCTTCTTCTGTCTTCTTCTTCTTCTAGTCTTTTCTTCTTCTTCTTCTTCATGTTTTCTTCTTCTTCTCCAAAATGAAGTTAGCCTATCTAAGTTATATAAAAAATGGCAAATCATAATATGCTTAGTTCACTCAAAAATGGACAATAGCTAGGTTAGCTCCATTTTACCTAAGTACGCTTACTTCTTCTTCTTCTTTCATTTTCTCTTCTTCTGATTCTAGTCTCTTCTTCTAACTTTCTTGTTTCCATTTTGCAGATTATAATTCACTATGTGGAACTTGTTATATGGATGCATGGAACAATGTGTTGGGATGAACATTGTGATATGTATATGTATAATGGATGGGAACTATGTTTCTTATGTATATATGTATGTTGTCATGGATGGAGATAGATATGTATATGTATATCTGTGTGTTGGATACATCATATTTGTATATCTGTGTGTGGCTGTGAAAAAAATATATATATGTATATCTTGTTGAAACCCTGTCAAATTAAATGGATTCAATAAAAAAACAGGGGATACATAGCCTCTTTGCCGTCTGCTAGCGGAAGGCAAAGAGATTTGCCGTCGCTAGCAGACGGCAAAGAGGACCACATGGCAGCTACCTGTGAAAACCTGGGAACACTGGCTGCCTATTTGGTCACTTTGCCGTCTACCAGCGGACGGCAAAGATTCAAATCACTTTGCCGTCTGCCAGCGGACGGCATAGCTGGCCACGTGGCAGCTTCCCAGTACTGCCTAGCTGAGCTGTTTGCCGTCTGTCAGTGGACGGCAAAGAGCTTTGACTCTTTGCCGTCCGCTGGCAGACGACAAAGAGCGCCGTTAACCCCCTAACGGCTTTCACGCCACCGCACTGCCGTCCGTTTTCTTTGCCGTCTGCTGGCCTCGGATGGCGGACGACACAATCCTTTGCCGTCCATTTCCAGGAAGCGGACGTCAAAGAAGGCCTTTGCTGGCACATGTTCAGCCGGAAAGTTTGCCGTCTGCTGGCGGACGGCAAAGATGTTTGCCGTCTGTGATCCATGCCTTTTCCGTCCGCCATGGCGGACGGCAAAGAAGCTGATTCCAGTAGTGTATGTTATCAAGTATATCAAAGGTAAGGAAAATGTTGTGGCGGATGCTTTATCCCGCAAATGCATGCTTGTTACCAAACTTGAATTGAATGTCATTGGCTTTGAGCACATCAAAGACTTGTATGCGCATGATCCTACTTTTGCTATTCCATATGCCAAATGTTTGACACATACATCTTGGGACAAATACTATATCAAGGATGATTATCTAATGAGAGCTAACAAACTTTGTATACCCGAGTCTTCTCTTCGTTCGTTACTTTTGCAAGAGGCTCATGGAGGAGGACTTATGGGACACTTCGGATGAGACAAGACCTTCGCTACGCTCTCCAAGAACTACTTTTGGCCCAAGATGTTCTGCGATGTCTCACACTTCACCAACCGATGCTCTACATGTCGCAAAGCTAAGTCTAAAGCTCGATCCCATGGTCTCTATATGCCACTTCCTATTCTGTATCACCCATGGGAAGATATTAGTATGGACTTCGTGCTTGGTTTGCCTAGAACTCAAAATGGAAAGGATTCCATGTTTGTTGTTGTGGACCATTTTTCTAAGATGGCACATTTTATCCCTTGCAACAAGATCGACGATGCTTCAGATGTTGCAAGTCCCTTTTGTAGGGAAATCTTGCGTCTACATGGAGTGCCCAAGACTATCGTGTCAGACCGCGACGTCAAGTTCCTAAGTTACTTTTGGAAGACGCTATGCGCCAAGCTCGGCATCAAGCTATTGTTCTCTTCGGCATACCATCCACAAACCGACGGCCAAATGGAGGTCACGAACTGAACACTCTCTACTCTCCTCCGCGTGTTGATCAAGAAGAACATCAAGGAGTGGGAGGAATGCTTACCCATCTCCGAGTACGCCTACAATCGAGCAAGGCACTCTACTATCGGCAAGTCCCCCTTCAAGGTCGTCTACGGCTTCAACCCGTTGTCCCCATTGGACATTCTACCTCTACCACTACAAGAGCGCATCAACATGGACGCGAGTGCACGAGCGAGCTATATCAAGAAGGTGCATGAAGATACAAGGAACACCATCGAGCGCCAAGTACAACGCCTCGCGACCAAGATCAACTTCAACAAGCACCCCATGATAACATTGGAGATCTTGTGTGGCTACACCTTCGCAATGATCGCTTCCCCAATGAACGCAAGTCCAAACTTCTACCACGAGTCGATGGACCCTTCAAGGTGATCGAACGCTACAAAAACAACGCCTACAAGATCGACATCCCACGCGACAAGTACAATGTGAGCGATATCTTCAACATCAAGGATCTCTCGCCCTACCATGGTGATGAAGATTTCGATCCGAGGTCGGATCTTTCCCAGGGTGGGAGATGATGCGGAGCATCCTATGATCATCCCCATGGACCTACCATCGTCTCACCAAGTGCCAAGAGGACTGATGACACGAGCATGAGCTAGAGCTCTTGAGAACGAGGTGACATCTTGCCTTAGTGATATTCTATATGACCCTCTCGACACATGTATACTACCTAGGTCCGGAATGTTGTGCATGATCAGGTACCAAGAAGACCACCTCGAGGATGCACGCGAAGACGGACAAGCCCCCAAGTTCACGGATGAAGAGGAATGACGGAGGGAACCGGATAAGTCCCCAGGACCCGGACATCCGGCCCCTGGAGCATCATCCACAGCAGCAGCCCAGCCGCTAAGGACCTACAGGCCCCGGACATCCGGTCTCAGCCCGGACATCCGGTCAAGCCCAGAAATCCGGCCTGAGCCGCGGACATCCGGCACCCGCCAATCCAGAGAGCATTTGAACGGCCCCCGCCAGCCCGGACATCTAGCCAGAGGCCCGGACATCCGGCCCGAAGCGAGCCGCCGGACATCCGGCCTCTGCCCCGAAAATCCAGCACCCTCCTTCTAGAGAGCATCAGGGCGGCGCCTGGCCAGCCCGGACATCCGGCCCGGCAGCTCGGACATCTGGCGTCTCGGGAAGGCCCGGACATCCGGCCCGACGCCCGGACGTCCGGCTCCCTCTGTTTGCGCACAGTAAAGGGCCGAAGCCCATGTATCCCTTCGCCCCCGTAGACTATATAGACTCGATGTCCCTCACGTTTTAGGGTCAGCAAAGGATTAGCTCATTTTAGGAGATAGATTTTTGCTCATCCACTTGATAACATTCTCCATTGGAGTTCACGACCTCTACGAAGAAGTTCCTTGATGCGGAGCATCCTATGTTCATCCCCATGTACACTCCGACTACTCTCCAAGCCCCAAGAGGACATATGACAAGACCTCGAACATACGCCATTGGACACAAGGTGAACTCGCTCCTCTCCGAACCGTCACTTGCCACATGTGAGACATGGCTACTACCTCAAACATATATGCTATGCATGACCAGGAACCAAGAGGAAGACCATGGACAAGACGGCGAGTACACCAAGCGCGAGGAGCAAGAGAAACAAAGCTGCTACAAGCTACAGCCACCGGACGTCCGGACGCCACCGGACATCCAGTACCTGACGCATTCCAGACGGCCAGAAGAACCACAGCTGATGCGTGCTACAGCGCCCGGACGTCCGATAACCTCCGGAAATCCAGTGCCGCTACACCCGAGAAGAATCAGCGGACTTCTGACGCGCGCCGGACGTCCAGACCGTCCCGAGCCACCGGACGTCCAGCCCCCACCGGTCGTCCGGTAACTGCCTGTGCACAGCCGTGGGCCTTTGGCCTTGTATCCCTTTCCACTTACCCTTTCGCCCACTTAGACTATAAATACCCCCTACCTCCTCCTAGCTAGAGTTAGCAAAAGGATTAGCTCAATTTAGAGATAGAGCTTTGCTCATCCACTTGGTTACTTCTCCATCGGAGTTCACGACCTCTACGGAGAAGATCCCCCAAGCGGATTCAAGACCCCTAACATGAAGACCTCAAGACCTCCTCACGGAGAAGAACTAGCTACCGTTTGTATCGTCCCTTGTTGATCGTGGATCATGTATCTCTTTGTGTTTCGAGGATCTAGCACATGTGTAATCGAATCTTGTTGGTTTGAGTGATTTCCCTCGTTTTCCCCTCGTGTTTCCCCTCGTGTTCTTTGTAGGATCCCTCCAATCATGAAAGATCGGGCCCTAGGGTTCTACCCTACATCATCTTGGTATCAAGAGCCAAGGTTGATCACGGATTTGGTGCCCCTACACCTTGTTTTCTAGCTTGATTTTGTTGTGTTCTTCCTCTATTTCGAAAATCCCCAACAAAAATAGCCCCAATTTTTTTTGTGATTTGTTGGTTTAATGATGTTTTGTTGATTTTGATCCATGGATTTGCTTGGTTTCAAGTGGATCTAGCATTTTCCCAAGTTTCCCCATCTTTCATCCACGAAATCTCATCAATTTTGACCCCAAAATCCCCAATTTCCGCCCAAAATCGCGTCCCGAAACTCGCATCTCGCGTTGACCCAGACCCACCAGACGACCGCCACTTTACCGGACGTCCGGAGACCCAGGAACCACCGGACGACCGGTACTTACCGGACGACCGAAATCCCTAACCCGAGCTGAAATAGCAGATTTCCGAGCCCGACCGGACATCCGTCCATCTCCGGACGTCCGACACGTGTAGAAACTGACTTCAGTTGATTTTTGTTTCGGCCATAACTAATTCATCCGAACTCCGATTTTGATGTTCTTTAGCTCGTTTTGAAGCTATTGACATCCCCCTTCCCACAAAAATACTTCCAATATCATTTGACACCATCAAATTTTTGGAACTTTGGCATCTTTTCCTAGGGCCTTCACCACATCATCCGCATTACCACCACCGACTTCCGCAACCTAACCCATTTTGTTCACCATAGTATTAGTGGTTGCTTGAGTAGTGATTCGAGTCTCCTAAGGTGTTTCGGCTACTTAGGGACGGTTGCTTCTTCATCAACCACCACCATAACTAAACGAATAAAACTAGAACAATAAATTAAAACTTACCAATTTTATTTGAGTTTGTTTGAGTTGTGGCTTGTGTCTCCCTAAGGGTTTCGGCTACTTAGGGACGGTCACTTCAACATTGACTCGCATAACCCATCATTGATTTCCGCAATACCATTGAGCTTCCACAAAACCACCATCGTATTCCGCTACCACCATTTGACATTTGACATTTGAGATTTTGAGTTCGCGGTTTTCTTTCCTTCCTAAGTGTTTCGGCTAATTAGGAACGGTTCTACATCAAGAACACCGCCACTATCATCGCAATGGATGGTAACCTCGACGACATCATTGTACATTCCTTGCAATTGCATTGTAACCCCTAGCCCATTTTGCATCACTTACCTATCGAGACTAGCCATTGAGTATTGCCGGCAACGTTACTTGTGAACATTAGTGATCATCGATCTACACCTTCCATTACATACATACCATATCATATTGGTATCATCTTGGTATCATACCATCACTTGTGTCACAAGCTTGTTCCTGCATATACACAATTGCTATCTTGGTTTGTGCATTTCGCATAGTGGCCACATAAAAAAAGCTTTTAAGCAAAAGAGAGTGAACAAAGAAGCTTGTAAGCAAGAGCCATAGCATCGTATCATAGTGCATTACAATATATCTATGGTATCATACTCGATCATCTTGGATATCTTGAGAGAAACACCGGGAACCATACATAAATAGCCTATTGGGATAGAAAGTTTATCCATTTTGCATCTTATAGGTTGTGCACTAGTGTGTATCGCCTAAGAGCAATCGGTGCTAGCGTCCTCTCTTGAGTTGTGCAACACGCGTTTTCCATGGACTCCACATTTTGTGCTCATTCCTTGGTTGCACGACCCCATTTATCTATCCGTTGTGTGTGGTTCCGTGTGCCATTCATTGCTATTGGTCTACTTGTTTCACTTGCGAATTTGTGAATCTCTTTCACACATTATTGACTCTTGCTAACATTTTGCATCAAATTTTCGTGCCACTATCCTCACCAAGCTAATCCATAAGCCTTATTTGTGTGGTGTGAGAAATTGACGAGATCGGTACCAATTGTGCTATTTCCTTGTTACATCATTGAGTGATCATGATACATCTTCAACATCGATCAAGGTACATTTGGTATAGTTCTCTCCTTTCTTCAACTCATATTTGCTCGAGTCTTGTGATGGATAGGCAAGGCATTTCATCTCCGGTCTTCGACAACAATGACGGCGCGAACAACTACATCACCAAAACGTCCATCTTCGATCTACAACGACAAATGCAGGCGCACAATCAAGCTTGCGAGAGCGCATCGATAACCTCGCCATCGACATACGACACTCCGAGCGGCGTACAAGAGACTACCTCGACAACAAGCTTTCCGCACAAAAGGAGGAGGAAGATGCAAGGATGGAGGAGATTCGGGCCTTGGTCAAGTCTACTTTCCCTTCGTCATCCTCAAGGCGACGACGAGCAAGTCGATCATCTTCGGACTGCCCAAGCGATGCAAGCGCAAGTCGTCCACGTCCACATCTACATGGTGATCATCATCACATTCATGATCCACATCGTCATGAAGGGCAAGTCACCTCCAAGCAACATGTGCATGACGACGACGAACGACATATATTACGAGCTCAAGTGCGACAACGACACCATCATCATGAAGATGCTCCACACGCACAAACCTACAAGTCCCAACAAGCTCTACATCAAGCTACGGCCAAACTTCATGAGCACATGAGAAGACCACAAGACGACCACCACCAAGACGAAGCTACGGCTACCACAACCACTTCGGCATCTTCGCCAAGTGTTATCAAGGCATCTTCGCCTTTGGACGTACGGCATCTTCGCCTACTCCCCACGATTTCGCCTACATCGACATTTTCAACAACGAGGCGACCAACTACGAGCAAGGGCGACACTTCCATCTTCGGAAGCCCCTCAAGGATGACGGTTGAGCAAGGGCCATCCCCTTCAACCATGGCGACGAGCATGAACCTCTTCAACAACATGAAGACGACGCCCATATTGGACTCATACTCCGAGTCAAGCTACGAGACCGCACATCAGACATTATCTTTGGTCTCGGAGGAGAGTGATGTTTTGCCACATCCTACGGCATTCATCTTTGGAGGCGTTATGGATGAGGAGGTTGAGCATGGGACTATCCCTTCAACCAAGGCGGTGATAGGAGTTGAGCATGGAGACATTTGCACCTCCATCTCTCCGACACCCACATATGACGAGATGCCCCAATTCCCATGTGAGGAGAGCCACCCCACCATGAGTGATATGAGTGACTCCACCATATGTGACTTTGAGTGCATTTCCTATGAGAGGATGAGTGTGACCACCACTAGCCCCTCACACGAGAGCATGCCACACATCCTATGTGAGGTTGAGAGCCATTTGAGTGACTCCACCAACCATACGAGTGAGAGCATCATACTGGGAGTGAGTAAGGACAACACTTAGTGGAGGGAGGTAGTTGACACCGGCACATGAGGCCACTATGATTCTAACGACTTACCCTCTACTCAAGTGTTGTTTTCCTTTTTGGTGGTAGGTCTCCTACATGAAGACATGCCTATCCTCGACGAGTCCATCACTCCAACGGAGACCGATGGCCATGGTGGACGATGATGCACCCCCCACATGGTTCCATCAGATGAAGATGACCATGACTTGGTCTTCGACACCTCACCTACAACACATGAGCGATTGCCTCCCAAAGGTAACATAGGTGATGGTGCTTTCTTGTCCACTAGTGGACATCTTTACAATTGATTGTTTTGCATGATGTTGATTCACCTATTCCCATGTTCTTATGCTAGTGCGACTTCCTCATGTCATGACTTACCAATTTATGATGAATATGATGATGAGCATGTGAATTGCCTAGTTGTGAGACTATGCTCCATAGGATATCATGTGAAAATTCTATTTTGCACATTATGTTTGACAATCCATTAAACTTGTCATATGCTATGAGTGAGATTCTCCCATTGCATCGTTTCAATATCAACATAGTAACTATGCATGTCCCATTAAAATAAATCCCCATTGCACTTATGGCATAGGTGACGAGATGATGGTCATTGGCTTTTGTTTTTCATGACGATGATTGCCATGCTTTCCTTTACATGATTTGCCGAATTCATTACTATGCCATGCATGATCACATAGAACCAAATATGCTTTGTCGGATGTTGTCAATATCTTCTCCATGTGATGTTTCACAATGATCATGAGGAGACCCCCATAGTTTTCCTCATACATATAGGATATTTTGATGCATTCCATACTTTGATGATTCCCATGATTGTGCACCATATTTCACCATGAACAACAATGCTCTACATATTTCTCATGTGCATTACACAGTTTGAGTCTCCATTATGCTATACATAACAACAAAACCTATCATGATGGATGACATGTTTCTATATCATGCATCTCATTATTTGAGCATTGGCTATTTTGTGCTAACCAAACACATGCACGTGCGCATCATGATGGATGATGTGTACATCTACCATGCACACACAAATTTTCCCTTGCCTTTGTTTTGTGTAGGTACTTATGAACACTCGTCAACCTCACAATCCCATGAGTTACGAAACGAGCTCTTGAGAGCAACGTGATTTGGGATCCCCGTGGACTATCCTTACCACCGTTCCCTTCGCGCAAGGACTACCGCATCTCTTCTACTTGGTTCTCAAAAAGGCTATGGGCATATATCACTTGTCACTTTATGCCATTATATCATGTTCACTTTGCATGTTAGGCCTCTTCCATGCCTTGCCATGCAATGTGACCCTTGCTTGCACTTACATATGATTCACCATTCTCCTACTACCTATATGTATTTGCAGCTTGGTGTGAAGAGATCCTTGTTCCTATTACCATATTTTCCTTGTGCCAAATGCTATTGTTGATTCTTGTGCTGGGAGAGTCAGTGATGTTCCATTGCTATTTACCTAGGACTTTTGCCAATACAATGCTCATACTTCCTCATATCTTGCTTCATACTTGTGATATGTCATGTGAATTATCATGCCCACTATGGCACACATGACATGATTGCCATGATTACCTCTAGTACGTTGCATCTTCGCACTACTAGCTTGCCCACTTGATGCTATGATTGCTTGCTTTGTCGCATCACCCATGTTCCATTCTTGACTCGCTTTCTTGGGTTGATGACATATATGTTCGGCCCTCTCACATGATATATCTTGTCATTGTGCTTGCCTCCAATAGTTGCATCTATGCTTATTGCTCTTGGAGACTTGGACACTTTACTTGTGATGCATGCTTGTTTGATTGAGCCTATTGTATTGGGTGTTCTCGCATCATATTCCTACTTATATATGACATACTCCCTTTGTCCTTTCGTATGATGAGCATGATGCATACACTTGTGGGTATCTTACCACACGAATGATAGGTCTTGCACTTCCGCTAACCTCATTTTTGTTTCGAGTGTTTGGCATGTTCTTTCATTTGAAGGATTCACAAGGCCGGGTACCATCATGAGACATATTAGTCATGCAAAGGTCTACATGATGCGCGACACCAACATTTTTGAACATCCTCATAAAGGTGAACTCCTTCCCTTTGAGCCCATCCCAAATACCGATTGGATGGTCATTTTCATTGTTGTTTCCTTCTTGTTGCCTACATGATATACCTTGCGAACGGAGGAGCGACATTGAAGAGGCTCTATGACCTTACACTTGAGGAGCGCTCGGACTTATTGGATGCACCTTCGAACCTCAAACTCATGCCACGACACGAGCATTGGTCATCATAACACTCCATTTGACACATTGCACCAACACCTCCCTATTTGTGATTGTGCTACACAATGTCATGCTCGATGGACATATCTACTCATCGCAGTTGACCCTTATGCATGGATTGACTACATTATGATGCCTTGTTGGCATACTATCCATGTCATGCATGATTTGGGCTCGTGATATTCCTTAGCAATTTTTGTGATCTTCTTGCTGGCATGTTCATACATAATGATCATATTGCCTACCATCAATTGATGATAACATAATCATATGAGATCCATGCCATATTCTGCTACTTGCTAAACCGTCTCATATAACAATCATGTTTGCACACTGGTGCATTGATCATATTACAAACCATTTGTGTGCACAAGAATGTTTTGCTCCCCATGCACGCTTGCATATCATATATATCATTCTGATAAGCTTCACGGCCTTTGTCACAACAACTTGCTGCACGGACTCTACTTACTTGATGGACACTTGTGTGTGCCAATGACCATTGTATTTAGCGTGGTCGTTGGTTTGCCTCTTTTGCATGGTATACCACTCGGAGACCACCTTGGAGTACTTGGATTTGCGCCAATGTCTTCCACTGTGTCCACACCTACAAGTCCATCCACGACAACCGTTTCCATGGTGTGAGGTTTTTCGATCAGAGGTCGGATCTTTCCCAAGGGAAGGGGGGGAGATGTGCGGAGATCCTACGTTATCCCCATGTCACTCCACACGACCTATGCTCCACAGCCCCAAGAGGACATATGACGAGGACCTAGAACTAAGCCAATGTGGACACAAGGTGATACTCGCTCCTCTCGAAACGTCACTTGCCCACATGTGAAGACATGGCTACTACCAACATAAGCCTTATAGGCTATGCATGACCAGAACAAGAGAAGGACCATGGACAAGGACGGCGAGTACACAAGTGAAGGAGCAATCACGAGAAACAGGAGCTGCCTAGCATTACATCCACGGATGCCCGGCGCCACCGGATCCTGGTACCTGAGCATCCACAGACGCCAGGAAGAACACAGCTGACGCGTGCTACCAAACGCCCCACGGAGTCCGACAACCTCACGGAAAATCCAGTGTCGCTACACACACGAGAAGAGTCAGCGGACTCAACGGCGCCGGACATCCGGACCCGTCCAGAGCCCGGCACGTCCGCACCCACCACGGCGCCGAAAACATGCGATCTTGGGTAGCGTGGGCCTGGCCTTGTATCCCTTCCCACTTACCCTTTTGCCACTTAGAATATAAATACCCCCTACATCCTCCAAGCTAGAGTTAGCAAAAGGTTAGCTAAGATTTAAGATAGAGCTTTGCTCATGCCACTTGGTTACTTCTCCATCGGAGTAGTTCACCGACCTCTACGTGAGAAGATCCCCCAAGAGGATTCAAGACCCCTAACGGGAAGGACTCAAGACATCCTCACGGAGAAAGAACTAGTTACAGTTGGTACGTCCCTTTTTATCGTGGGTCATGTATCTCTTGTGTTTCGAGGATCTAGCACATGTGTAAGGAATTTGTTGGTTGAGGATTCCCTGTGTTCCCCCTCGTGTTTCCCCTTGTGTTCTTCGTAGGATCCCTTCAATCGTGAAAGACGGGCCCTAGGGTTCTACCACATCAATCCCCCAAGGGGTGGATTAAGACCCCTCACGGGAAAGACCCCTCAGACCCTCTCACGGAGAAGAACTTGCTACTGATCGTCCTGTTGATTGTGGAATATGTAATCTCTTTGTGTTCGAGGA
The DNA here is from genome assembly GCA_011799875.1 of Thinopyrum elongatum. Lineage (NCBI taxonomy): Eukaryota > Viridiplantae > Streptophyta > Magnoliopsida > Poales > Poaceae > Thinopyrum > Thinopyrum elongatum. The sequence continues at coordinate 37,789 of JAAAXO010000401.1, forward strand.
TCGAGCACATGTGTAATCGAATCTGTTTGTTTGAGTAACATCCTCTCGTGTTCTTGTGTTCCACGGGATCACGCTCAATAGTGAAAGATCGGGCATCTAGGGTTCTTACCCTACATCACCACGGAAGGGCTAAAGAGGCCGCCGAGGAAGGTGTTGTTTGCGGGAGCTCGGGTTAGCGCTGGGCGCATGCGGGCGAGCGGGAGACGCCGGATGCTAGATTGCTGTCTCTAGCGGACATGGGTGAAATTCTAGGCCCACAAATTGGGCCGATATTCGGGAGGAGCACGCCATTCTATATACTCGCCATCGTGGGGTCTTTGGCAGTCGAATCGCCGTTGTTGAGAGATAGCCGGTTGAATCTCCCCCTACTACGGTGTTGCACAGCCCATTATCAGAGCATGCGAAAGGACCAGTAGTAGTTTGTCATACTCGGCTCGGTGTTGGATGTCCGTGGTGACATTATTTGGAGGACATACCAAAACGTGTCGTTCTGTGGGGGAGATTAGGAGGACCCCAACCACCACAGTCCGGCTCAACATTTTGAGCCATCGAATACTATGTACCAGTGCAAGATGTAGAGTATCCGGGGTGTAGTATAGCCTCGGTACATTCGGGC
>JAAAXO010000402.1:0-38183 GCA_011799875.1 Thinopyrum elongatum
GTTCATGTTGTTGCTGCCCTTTTCTCGTATAGCATACTTAACTATTTGATGACAGGCAATCATTGATGCTGCATCATATGTTCCTCCACCGCCTTTGGAAGAGCAAAATAAGAAAATTGAAAAATGTAAGCTGCTTTTTCTGACCATTTGCTTCCTCCAAATTTATTTAGGTGCCAACACTCCACACAAGTAGCAACTGATGAGTCCATGAATTCAAAGAACATTTACTATGTTTATGGATCACTACATGTTCTGCTAGAACAAGGTGAGATCCTTTTCCGTAACCATTTAACCATGCATCATTCTTTTCTGAATATAACTTGGAGATATCGCTTGGCATGGTAGTAGGAGCAGGATTAGATGAGAGACTATTTGTGTTATTGGCTCCAAATTAGGCTGATTATTTAAACTTAACTATGATATATGGGCTCATAGCTGAACATGAACCATGCCTAAGAGATGCAAACTAGGTATTTTTGTCGTTCATGTCATTACTCCGTAGAACTTCATGCAGCATTCCATTATCAATTGTTTGATCATAGACTGAAGTGGTTCTATTATTAGCGCTTCTAGACTTTACATCTTATGATAGTGTGGTGCAAGACATCGCTGATAGATGTTGGTGGGCGAGGCAGGGGGATGTGACGGCGATGACTGATATGGTTGCCGGCAGTTAAAAGGTAAGTGACACCGCCGTTTGGTCCGACGGAGAAGAATTAAGACAGCATGGTAAATGTGTATGTATTGTTTTCAATTGGGCAATTTAACTAGAAAAGTGAAAGTCACTGTAATCAAACAACTGGTTTTGTTTCCAGTTGGGAGATTGAAGTAAGATAAGAGAAACTCATGGTCAATTATTTCTCTTCTCGCTCAGTTGTTTGTAATTGTGTGCAAGTTCAACATATCATGTTTACATTTATGCCTGCTTGAGTAAATGACATTTTATGCTTTCCAAGCTCTGGTGGAACTCATTTTTTTACTTTATTCCGCTGAAAAGTTAATTTGATGGTTCAGTTTTAGTATCATTTCACGAATGAGGTTGGCCAACATAGTGGTCTCAACTTCTCCAAATATGCATTTGTACCTGAAAATTTGAAATTTACGGTTAGGCCAGAGTGCCCTGAGTTATTTTTACTATGGTTTAACTTTTCAGCCTTTGCTAAAAGTCCTCCTTGACCCTGCGTAATTCTCATTGTACAATATAATATGGTGCCTTTGTGCTCTAATTTAATCTGTACTACAACCTGTTTCTAATGATTCTCGCTTCGTCCATCTGGTCCATCCTAGCACTTTGCAGCTTCATACTAGGTTACTTTCTACTCGATCTTTAGTTGTTTGTCTATTCTGCTACTGAGAAGAAGAAGCTCGTGAATTTTTCCATGTGTGCAAGGTTCAAGGAATGGACCACATCCTTCTCCTCCTCTCCTTGCGTCATCGGTCTAGAAGCTGGTAGCCGGAGTTTGGGGCCGACGCCTCCGGATCTGAGCTCGTGCGCGGTGACGGTGATTGGTGGATGAGAGCATGTCCCTTCCTCCTCGTTGGCGCTCAACCGGCGACAGCCTCATATAAGAGATGGACTAGCTGCATATGTGGAGATATAAAGGGCTGGTCTGGAAGCTTCATGGACGTATACTTTGGGCTCTTCTTTTTCCTGGTCCAGCGTGTTTACTGTTACCTCAAATCTATCCCTATGATTGTTGTATAATTCCTATTTCAATTATAGATATGTACATCTTTTCGATAAATGCCTTGAGAATATGGAGATTTTGATTGTCTCATGTACATTTATGATTTTTTTTAGCAAATTTGTCTTTCAGTTATGATTTTTTTCAGTTGATCTGTCAACCAAAAGTTGTTTAATACAATGTCATAATTTATGCCGATGTTCTGCATATATGAGAAAGAAGATAGTAGGGCAAGGCTAAAGGAGAACTATGGTGGAAAGCTTTCTTTGTTTTGTTTATGCGATCGAGCTCTACATCTATGCTAACTAATTGTTATATTCATTTGAAGATGAAGTTAACCAGTCCATTATTATTCCTCTGATTCTTTGGTTGGTCCATTATTATTCCTCTGATTCTTTGGTTGTTTTATGCTAAGATCTGGTCCCCGTCCCTGAGCTTGTTCATTTTGTAGGGTTCTTATGAATCATGCTGGTCGTTCAGATCTGGAATCCACCTTTATTCATGCAATTACTTTTTGGAGCATTATCTTCCTGCATCTAAACTCTTATCTATATATATGCGAGCAAGCATATAGACAAGGAGGGCGAGCCATACACGAGGGCGTTGACATCAACTTGCCCCTCACCTTGTGGGGCGGAGAAGGACGAGGAGTAGTCCACAGCGCTGTCACCGTCGCCCTTGCCTTCGAGTGGAAGCAGGTGTGGGACGTGCTTGAGACAAGGGGCTTCGCGAGCAAGCTGAGCCATTATCATCTATGCGATCGCTTATGTAACCTTCAAGATTGCTGCTTGTTGCACCAGATGCGCATGTTAATATATATGATGTATAATGTCACTGCTTTTCTCTTAGAGCTGATCTGTTGTCTGAATGTGTAACATCTGTACTGGTTTCTCTTGTAGTTCCAGTCAAGAACTTGCACCTGTGCTTTCAGTTTTGATTTCATAATAGTGCATAGTACAAATAAGATAGTGACAGTATGATGTGACTGTCTTACCTAGACGTGTTGCATTTTTGTTGGTTTGTTCTATTGTAAATGCCAGTTTTTTCACATCAGTATCACATAATACACAAAGCACATTCTTCGGTACAAATAGGAGAATGAAAGGGGCGCCTCCCACTTGGCACCGCCCCAACTTCCTCTCAAGTGGCGTCACAGGGTGACGCCCCAACCCCTAGTACTCAAAAAGATGCATCCACAACAACGCTCGACAAATCCCTGAATAAGTGGCACACATCCTCTGCGTACACAATGATCTTCCTATAATTATATGCATCTCCTTCAAGTAAATTATTAAGGGGTACTAAAAAAATGAGAAAAAAAGGATCCTAATTAACTAGATATAGGGTTTTACTTATGTTGGTATGGATAGTTGTCTCTAGGTTGAGCTCCAACAAATAAGTTGGACAGGCTAATTTTTCTTTTAAGTCTAAGCCATACAATTAAGTAGGCATTTGTATTTACTCTTTCAAAAGAAAAATGTAGGCATTAGGGCATGTGGCACCCCGGCTCAAAGGAAACCGGAACGCCCCGTATTCCAGCCCAGAGACAAGTCTTCTGGAATACGGCACTGTTGGCATAGAGCAAATCAGCTCTTTATTACTATGGATAAGGTTACAAGGGTACATAGAATACATCGGCACGGCGACACTACGCCTGCCCAGGGTAGCTCTATGCTAACAGCGAAACAACCCGAGGAAGCGGAGTACCCTCGGCAGCGGAACAACGACAGTGATGGTGAACTCCACTCCGCAGGGACTCTGGCTGGAACGCGTATCCTAGCTCGCAAACTCGGCATCCTCGACAAGCAAGCAATCATGGCATGACCTGCAAACTGGCATGACACGCCAGGTGAGTACTTTGAATGTACTCGCAAGCTCACGCAACCAAAGCAGTCAAACAAGCAACACATGGCACTTACAGGTTAAGCAGGTGTAAACATGATGATGCTAGAACAATATAGCATGGCATGGCATATGAGCAGGATGTCACTACATGCAACATGTTACAAATATCATGATGCAACTTACTCTTCGGGGTTACCTCGTAACCAACACACGTAGGAACTTGCCATCGAGCGTGCCACATGATAACTCGGGACCAACCAAACTTGGTATTACAATACCGTAGTGATACATGATCACAAGGAGCTTGGTCTTTACCCGAGATCACCACATAACACTATAACCAAATCCGGTATCCATGATACCACGGTGATCCTCTCATGACACGATCAACCAACTCGGTATCCTCGATACCACGGTGATCCTCTCGATCACATAAAGATCAACCAACTTCTTTTTATCGAACCGGGGTTGTTATAAGCAAGATTAAATACTGTTGACCCATAGTGTGTCCTACTACGAACTGTGCCCTATACGAGGACGCAGGCTATCGATAGGTTATACACTCTGCAGAGGTTATACACTGTACCCAACCAGGAATGCATGGCCTGTGCTCCATTCGGGTGGACCAAGACATTCCGACAAAAACCAATCTATTGCATGGCCCCTCTCCAGCACTCTGACAAACTCCCCTTTGGGCTATTTCATGGGTGACCTGGTCCTTCGACACCTGCCACCGTCGTGGCCAAACAAAACTGTCCCAAACGGGGCCCGACTCAATACCAAAACTGGGTTCACAAGGTTATAGCCGCCTACCGGGCCAGGGTAGCACGCACTCATAACCTTCCCTAGTTGGAGCTACGGCGAGAGGATGCAATAGACCGAGTTAGGGCTGCCCCATCCCAGCAAGTGTGGTTGCACTAGTGAGCTCATTCGGTGGCACATATGACTAGCCAACAGGTGTTCAAGTTCGATTAACACCGGTTAAGTTTGAATGATGATGTGCTGAGCCATGATAACAGGATGAACCATAACAACTGATAGAAAGATTCAGACATGTCATCATCTGCATGAACTACTGCCAGTATTAACCATGAGCATAATGCTACCAAGACACTTGATAACTAGCAAGATGCACATGGACAGAATATAAGAATAAGCGTGAAACATGAGCATATACAATATCCTCAAACATATTAACATGCACACATTAAATAACTATTCAAGTAGGAAACCATAGCTACTGCAAATCCATCATGCAAGTGGCTGTCGTGGCTTGCCTGGGGATGAAGAAAATCACCGGGGAGAAGTGCGGAACGCTCGAGGAATGGATCACCGGAAACAGTTCTCTCCCGAAGGGGGGTGTTTAAGGCAAGGGCAAAATGGTCATTCTCACTGTGTTAACACATTATGAAAATGATACCAACAGATAGAGCTTGACGAGACGAAGAAGTGGGCTTTGGAATCACCTCAATCGGAGTCTCGGTTAAAAAGTTATAGCCGTTTGGAGTCCAGGGACCAATCTACAAAAAGTTTATTTACAGACAAGCCCCTGGCGGCTAAAACCGAAGGCGCACTGAGCAGATTACATTTTCTGAACAGGAACACGCATTCTAGGCCGCAGTATGACAAAAATACGCCTTCTTAGGGAGAAAACGTATTAGAAGTAATACGCTTCCACTTAATAGTGCGGGCCCGGGCGGGGTCAACGCCTGAGAGGCTGACATGTAGGCCCCGCGCTGACCCTCTCCCTCTCTCGTCTTCTTCTTCCTCCTCCAGCGCCCGACGGGGCAGAGCAGAGGGCTCAGTGCCGGCGCCTGTCCGGGCGACTCCGGCCACCCTGGGCGGAGCTCCGGCCATCGGCGGGTTCAGCAGGACGAGGCAGCTGCCCACGGCCGCACTCAGGCCAGGAGGTCATGACACATGTAGTTGGGCGCCCGCGGCGGAGGCAGAGAAGAGCGGCGCGGCCGGCGTCGTGCCGGTGACTGGCACCTCCGGCGAAGTTGATGGTACCGGTGAGATCGGGAGGGAATGCCGCATCATCCAGAGGTAGAACAAGCGCCGGAGAGTGCAGCCGCGTGGCAGCTCAGAGTGGCCGTGGACATGGGCGGGGCAAAATGGGGGGCGGGCCACGGTTGCTCGGCGTCGAACATAGAAGCTGGGGAGGCTAGCGTGGTGAATAGGGGCCTCTGGTGGTGGGAAGAGGAGGAATGGGGCTCGGAGCAGCTCGAATTTGAGCGGAGCTCCGTGGCGGCCATGGCGGCCAATAGAGAGGAGGAGGGGCTCCGGGGCTCGGGCAGGTGGCTAGGGAGGGGTAGTCGAGTGTGGTGAGTGCGATGGTGAGGTCGGGAGGGGCTCGGGTGGCCTATTTATAGGCGGGCGACGAGGGTGGCCGAACACGGCTGCGGCGACACGCGCGCTGGCATCCCGAAGCTTCGGGAGCACGCCTGGAGGAGGGGAGAGGCATCCATGAGCTTCGCGGAGGATCGGAGAGGGCTCAGGCGGGGTCGGGAAGGCTCGGGAGCCGACGAGCGACCAGACGCTGCGGCGGCAGGGACGGACACGACGCGGGCGCGGCGATGGCGACGTAACCACGGCGAGATAAGGCAGGGCAGCAGAGAGGAGTTGACCGCACGGGCACGAGCTAGCTACTGGACATGAAATGGACGCGAGAGGCAGAGGAAATCGACAATAACAGTGGCCGTGGTTTCCAGAGCATGCTGTTTGACTTGACTGCCCCGTGGTCACCGCGTGAACGCGGCGATGCCACGTGCTCTGGTTTACCAAATCATGTCTGGTCGAAGGGACATTCGAAGGATAAGGTCATGGAGGAAAGAAACAGGCATAGTGGAGCTTGAGATGACCACAGCTAGTAGATTTGCTCAGGAGCAGCAAGGTGTTTGATGGGAGGTGAGAGAGATTGAGCAGGAACTAGACTCTGATCTTTGGCGGAGGGTGATCATACACTAAGGTGAGCATTGTGGCCAAGTTTCAGCCCACATGGAGGAGTGTAGATAGCACTTGCTGTTCAAATGACTCCACTGACCAGAAATGCAAATCTTGATGTGGCACTCACACACAGGCTTGGATTGAGCTGAAATTTGGAGGAGGCTAGTTATATAGGCATATGAAGACACTGTATAAATTCCATGCCATTTGGATAAACCAAAATGGTACTTCCTTCACACAGCATCCCACTGGACAGAATTTTAGAAAAATAATTGAAGGGAAATTGCTAGATAATATGAGCCCAAATCTTGTGGAGATAGATTATATGGGTAGGAGAATGCTCTGGTAAATTTTCAGCAACTATGAAGCAATATAAAATACAGTTGCTTCACAACAGAAAAATATAACCAGTAGCAAAGAATTGAAGGTGTGCTCTCATAAAAGATGGAATGATGCTCAAATCTTGTGGATAGTGTTAATTTTAGCATATTAAGAGGCCTGCAAAATTTCAACTCATTTGGATCAACCTAGCTAGTACTTCCTTCATTAAGCTTCCAGTTGACCAGAAACTTTGGAAATTTGCCAAGGAAGATTTACAAACCCACTTGAGTTGAATTTTGGCAGGAGACAATGATATGGATGGTAAAGAGTGCACAAAAAGTTTGAGAGCAAGTATAAAGGGTACTTGCTTCACAAACTGCCAGCTGGGGCAGAATCAAAAAAGAATATTGGTGAAATATTTTTGAACATGGTAAAGAAGTATTTTGACATATCTGAGGAAGATATGTCCCAAAGGATTTATGGGAATTATTTGGGAATCTTTGGAATGATGGAAGTGTGGGTTGCTTCACAACCCAGGGCAGACAGGGTTATTCCTTTAATAGGAAAAAGGAATACTCCCAAGAAAAGAATATTGGGATTGGTCCGAGATGGAAATGACGGGGCCTTGAGATGATTTTGAAGTTGACAAGCCACTTGGGAGAGGAATCAAAGGTGATCTCTCCAGGTTTCAAGACCACTAAGCCACTGAAAAGCAAAACCAGACCAAAATCGAAAGAAAAAGAAAATGGGCAAAATCTAGGGTGTTACAAACCTACCCCCCTTAAAGAAATCTTGTCCTCGAGATTCGGTTGCTCAGGGGTCAAACATGGATATTCCCACTTTAGGAAACCGTTTCCAACTTGGGTTCCCTTTTGCCTTTGTAGCATGTCCCCACTGTATATTATCTGACTCACTGCCTCGCTTCGGGGTGGTTTGTTTTACTGGATCCTCATTCTGATAGATCTTACCTCATATATTACTTTGACTTTGATCCTTTTGTGTCTGCCGATTTTGTCTGGGTGCGATGTATTATCCTGACTGAAATACCTGTCCTTCTCGCAAGCCCGAGAGTAGTTCTTGATGGACGTGTTGTGATGAAGTCCAATACGGACGATCGTCCATTGAGTTGCGAACAGATTCTCTCGGTGGACACAGAATCCTTTACTCAATGCATTGGGTAGCTTCAAATGGCTATGTGTCCTCCAGGTTCCAAACAGTATTGTGAATCATACCGTTCTCCTTGTGGAACCTGGCTTCTTGCACGGGTTGCTGAATCATCTTGGGTGTCTCCACTATCTTGGGTATAAAATTCCTACCGGATATTTGACTGTCACCTGTCGTGATTAGTGTAACGGTGTATGACCTTATAACGGTATTTTCTGCAGACTTGATCAATGGTGGTTCTGGCAGACAAATCTTGTCCACGACAGGTTCTCTTTTAACTGATTCCCCTGGGTGAGGACACATGCTTTGAGACAGTTGTCAACCTTCTGATCGTTCCGTCTGTCGGCACCTGATGGACTTGGATGTCTTCTTCTGACAATTCTGAGCATACATAGTTGGTTGAGTGGGGTGCCTTGATAGGAGGTTGTTGCAAATGGGATATACCCCGTGGGTGTGCGTCCATGGTGATTGGTACCGAACCAGTCTGTTTTGAGTATCTGTACCATGTTGATCTGGCAACCATTATCATACCTGTATGGCCAATCTTGCTCCTTCATTATGGTTCTCTTTGCCTTGATCCTTAGCTGAAAGAGCTTGGCTTGATGTGTTCTTGATTCTTCGGATGACCATGGGTACTGCCAGGTACAATATTCTGGCAGGCATATTACTTTGCTAGTTGTAGCTGTAGGGTAACGACCGTCTGAACCCTTGGATGAAACCGGCAAATAAACCAGTAGCCACCAGAACGGTCTTTACAACTCAGATCAGGGACATTACTGGAGTAACTCAACCCCGATTCAAGATGGCTGAAAAGCAGCTCAGAGCATGAGACGGTGTCGATAAGAAGAAAGTAGTAGTTCCCTAAGACGGCCGAGAAAAAGCTCAGAGCATAGGGTCATTGCTACGGAAAGAAATTCAACAGTTGCCCACGACGGCCGAAAAGCAGCTCAGAACACGGCCCAGTTGCTGACAAGAGAAATTTAAAGTCGGCATCCACCTCGGACGGCCGGAAACAGCTCAGAACACAGGCATGGTGCCGTTACCAAAGAAAGGCAGGCAAGGGTTCATTAGCGTCCCATACAGCTCACTACTACGCACACAAGCATTAGCATATTAATTTAAACATGCAAGAATAACACAGAGCAATGCTTTAGGGCATATATCAGATGGTCGGCTTGCTCCATAGGTTGTTGGTCATCACACTGAAGTGTATAACTAGCGCCCTTCTTCTTCTTATATAGCTCATGCAATGGTCAAATCCTCACCGAGCTGACATCATTGTATGGGTAACTCGTACGACCTTGACAGCATGTTCACCACATCTATGGAAACATGTGTGGCTGGCCACTTGATTCCTAAGGCAAGCTTGTGTAGAAAGACTGAGTTGCTTATATCTGAAGTTTCCTTGTTGCCATAATCAGACTGAGTGCATATATATATATATATCCCTTAATGTTTCTGCTGTCGGTTACTTTTGTATGCAGAAAGTTGGTTGACCATTCTTCTTGTTGGGCACTGAGTTCCTAGCATATGCTGGCTTGCTTCCGGGATATAGCTGGTTCAAATTGTACTCATAGCAGACTCCAACCTTATATATGAACCATACCTTTGACCTGAAGGGTACTGCTGATCATGCACACATCTTTGCCTTCTTGCTGATTTGATTATTACTGCTGTGAAGATCGCACATTGATATACATACCTGATGCCAATGAGCAATCCAGGATATCATTATAATCAGACCAGATATTCCCCATGCCAGGCAGTCGGCGCCAAATCCCATATTGTTGAGCTGAGCTTCCAAATGCTTGCCCCTTCACTGATTCTTTGAGTCCAGTGTCGGTGAGCAACTTCCATAAGGGAAAATAAGGTAACACCAAGGGCCCAAAGAAACAAGCAAAAAAAAAACAACTAAAATAAAAACACACAAAGCAACAAGATCACACACAAGCAATATCATTTACTACAGCTATTCACAGCAATGTATGCATTCCTACTTAAGCACACAAATCTCGCGGGAACTCCGATACTACGGTCTAACATGCTGTGATGGTGTGCACGGAAGTGAATCAATGTGTGGAAGGAAGTTGGTGTAAACAAGGCTACACCAAACACTGGCTTACACCGGTTGCAGCTGGGCGGATACGGATGCGAGGACGGACTTGGTGATCGTGGATCGGAACATAGAAGTCACGACCACATCATGATCAAGCGTACGGAAGGAACCGTACACGTCTAGAAATTGGGTGGCAGGGTGGGATAGCGATGAAAAGAAAGGCTTGCGGGCATTTCCCTTTTCTGATAACTAGGATCAGTAAGGGTTGCCAACGTGGCTAGTGGGACGATAGCAAGATCCGGGATAGAAACATGTCTATCACCAAAACTATAGGGATGGCTGAAGAGAATATATTGGTGTGATACCGGTGCATCAATCTTGCCAGTGATCGACAACACCAGGCACCTTGGCATTACTCCGCTGGGACGGAGATAACACCACACCAAGGAACGAATATGCAGCTGGAGGGTGCATGTAGTGGGTCGAAACCGACACCACCTACACCCAGCAGATCAACCGTTAGTGACAAAATAAATATTCTATATGCATGCTATGCACAAATAAATGCAACAAACAAGTGCAGCAAACCGCTAGACACTATACTACCGGTTACTAACGTTCGCGCGGTCTAGGGTGTCCTACAGCCAGACCTGCTCTGATACCAACGCTTGTGGCACCCCGGCTCAAAGGAAACCGGAACGCCCCGTATTCCAGCCCAGAGACAAGTCTTCTGGAATATGGCACTGTTGGCATAGAACAAATCAGCTCTTTATTACTATGGATAAGGTTACATGGGTACATGGAATACATCAGCACGGCGACACTACGCCTGCCTAGGGTAGCTCTATGCTAACAGCGAAACAACCCGAGGAAGCAGAGTACCCTCGGTAGCGGAACAACGACGGCGGTGGTGAACTCCACTCCGCAGGGACTCTGGCTGGAACGCGTATCCTAGCTCGCAAACTCGGCATCCTCGACAAGCAAGCAATCATGGCATGACCTGCAAACTGGCATGACACGCCAGGTGAGTACTTTGAATGTACTCGCAAGCTCACAGCAACCAAAGCAGTCAATACAAGCAACAACATGGCACTTACAGGTTAAGCAGGTGTAAACATGATGATGCTAGAACAATATAAGCATGGCATGGCATATGAGCAGGATGTCACTACATGCAACATGTTACAACTATCATGATGCAACTTACTCTGTCGGGGTTACCTCGTAACCACCACATGTAGGAACTTGCCATCGAGCGTGCCACATGATAACCTCGGGACCAACCAAACTTGGTATTACAATACCGTAGTGATACATGATCACAAGGAGCTTGATCTTTACTCGAGATCACCACATAACACTATGAACCAAATCCGGTATCCATGATACCACGGTGATCCTCTCATGATCACGATCAACCAACGTCGATATCCTCGATACCACGGTGATCCTCTCGCGATCACATAAAGATCAACCAACTTCTTTCTTATCGAACCGGGGTTGTTATAAGCAAGATTATTATACTGTTGACCCATAGTGTGTCCTACTACGAACTGTGCCCATAACCGAGGACGCAGCTATCGATAGGTTATACACTCTGCAGAGGTTAATACACTGTACCCACACCACGGAATGCATGGCCTCGTGCTCCCATTCGGGTGGACCAACGACATTCGGACAAAACCCAATCTATTGCATGGCACTCTCCCAGCCACTCCGACAAACTCCCCTTTGGGCTATGTCATGGGTGACCCCTGCGTCCTTCCGACACCTGCCACTGTCGTGGCCAAACAAAACTGTCCCAAACGGGGACCTGAGCTCAATACCAAAACTGGGTTCACAAGGTTATAGCCGCCTACCGGTCCAGGGTAGCACGCACTCATAACCTTCCCTAGCTGGAGGTACCGGCGAGAGGCATGCCAATAGACCGAGTTAGGGCTGCCCCATCCCAGCAAGTGTGGTTGCAGTGGTGAGCTCGATTCGGTGGCGCACTATGACTTAGCCAACAGGTGTTCAAGTTCGATTAACATCCGGTTAAGTTTGAATGATGATGTGCTGAGCCATGATAACAGGATGAACCATAACAATTGATAAAGAAACATGCAGACATGTCATCATCTTAGCATGAACTACTGCCAGTATTAACCATGAGCATAATGCTACCAATGACTACTTGATAACTAGCAAGATGCACATGGACAGAATATAAGAATAATTGTGAAACATGAGCATATACAATATCCTCAAACATATTAACATGCACACATTAAATAACTATTCAAGTAGGAAACCATAGCTACTGCAAATCCATCATGCAAGTGGCTGTCGTGGCTTGCCTGGGGATGAAGAAAATCACCGGGGAGAAGTGCGGAACGCTCGAGGAATGGATCACCGGAAACAGTTCTCTCCCGAAGGGGGCTGTTTACGGCAAGGGCAAAATGGTCATTTTCACTATGTTAACACATTATGAAAATGATACCAACACATAGAGCTTGACGAGACGAAGAAGTGGGCTTTGGAATCACCTCAATCAGAGTCTCGGTTAAAAAGTTATAGCCGTTTGGAGTCTAGGGACCAATCTACAAAAAGTTTATTTACAGACAAGCCCCTGGTGGCTAAAACCGAAGGCGCACTGGGCAGATTACGTTTTCTGAACAGGAACACGCATTCTAGGCCGCAGTATGAGAGAAATACACCTTCTTAGGGAGAAAACGTATTAGAAGTAATACGCTTCCACTTAACAGTGCGGGCCCGGGTGGGGTCAACGCCTCAGAGGCTGACATGTAGGCCCCGCGCTGACCCTCTCCCTCTCTCGTCTATTTCTTCCTCCTCCAGCGCCCGATGGGGCAGAGCAGAGGGCTCAGCGCCGGCGCCTGTCCGGGCGACTCCGGCCACCCTGGGCGGAGATCCGGCCATCGGCGGGTTCAGCACGACGAGGCACAGCTACCCATGTGCCGCACTCAGGCCAAGGAGGTCCATGACAGCGGTAGCTGGGGCGCCCGCGGCAGAGGCAGAGAAGACCGGGCGCGGCCGGCGCTCGTGCCGGTGACTCGGGCCACCTCCGGCGAAGCTGATGGTACCGGTGAGATCGGGAGGGAATGCCGCATCCATCCAGAGGTAGAACAAGCGCCGGGGAGAGTTGCAGCTGTGGCAGCTCGAGGTGGCCGTGGACATGGGCGGTGGCAAAATGTGGGGAGGCGTGGCCACGGTTGCTCCGGCGTCGAACATAGAAGCTGGGGAGGCTAGCGGTGGTGAATAGGGGCCTCTGGTGGTGGGAAGAGGAGGAATGGGGCTCGGTGCAGCTCGAATTTGAGCGGAGCTCCGCGGCGGCCATGGCGGCCAATAGAGAGGAGGAGGGGCTCCGGGTCTCGGGCAGGTGGCTTGGGAGGGGTAGTCGAGTGTGGTGAGTGTGATGGTCAGGTCGGGAGGGGCTCGGGTGGCCTATTTATAGGCGGGCGACGAGGGTGGCCGAGCACGGCTGCGGCGACACGCGCGCCGGCATCCCGGAGCTTCGGGAGCACTCCTGGAGGAGGGGAGAGGCATCCATGAGCTTCGCGGAGGATCGGAGAGGGCTCAGGTGGTGTCGGGAAGGCTCGGGAGCCGACGAGCGACCAGACACTGCGGTGGCAGGGACGGACACAACGCGGCCGCGGCGATGGTGATGTAACCACGGCGAGATAAGGCAGGGCAGCAGAGAGGAGTTGACCGCACGAGCCCGAGCTAGCTACTGGACATGAAAGGGACGCGAGAGGCAGAGGAAATCGACAATAACAGTGGCCGTGGTTTCCAGAGCATGCGGCATGCTGTTTGACACTTGACTGCCCGTTGTTCACCGATTGAACGCGGCGGATGCAAGTGTTGCTAGTGTTTACCAAATCATGTATGGTCGAAGGGACATGTCGAAAGGATAAGGTCATGAGGAAAGAGAAACAGGCATAGTGGAGCTTGAGATGACCCACAGCTAGTAGATTGCTCAGGCGCAGCAAGGTTTGATGGGAGGTGAGAGAGATTGAGCAGGAGAACTAGACTCTGATCTTTGGCGGAGGGTGATCATACACTAAGGTGAGCATTGTGGCCAGTTTCAGCCACACATGGAGGAGTGTAGATAGCACTTGCGTTCAAAGACTCCCCTGACCAGAAATGCAAATCTTGAGGTGGCACTCCACACACGGCTTGGATTGAGCTGTGAAAATTTGGAGGAGGCTAGTATATAAGGCATATGAAGACACTGTATAAAATTCCATGCCATTTGGAATACAACCAAAAATGGTACTCCTTCACACAGCATCCCACTTAGACAGAATTTTAGAAAAAATAATTGAAGGGAAATGGCTAGATAATATGAGCCCAAATCTTGTGGAGATAAGTTATATGGGTTAGGAGAAGCTATGGAAAATTTTCAGCAACTATTAAGCATATAAAATACAGTTGCTTCACAACAGGAAAAATATAACCAGTAGCAAGAATTGAAGGTTGTGCTCTATACCCGTTGGCCTGCTGCTCCCTTTGTTCTTTTTCCTTTGCTCCTTCCTCGTTCCACTTCCCCTCCTTTTTCTACTCTTGCCTTTTCTTCCTTTTCTTTTCCTCCCTCTTCCCTTTTCCTTCCGTTTCCTCTTTTTCCTTTTTTCTTCCCTCCGCAGTCACCGATGACCCACTTCCCTTCCCCGCGTACCCCTCCCCCCCATTCCCCCCCCCCACAATCTTCGACCTTGCGCCTCACCGACCCAATCACCGCCCCGTCTCTCCACCCCCCCTTGATCGCTACTGTGTGAGCACACTAGCTTCTCTATTCTAGTTATTTGCCTATTGGTGCCTTGATTCAGTCCCTTCCCCGGCCCCTCGCACACTTCCCCTTTTTCATTCACTGACATCTTCCTCCTTCTTCGCTACCCCTTCCCCACATCCCTTATTCTTTGGACCCCTTATCCACTCACCAGTTCTCAGCCCACGACCCCCCCACCCTTTCTTCCCTCCTCCCAGCTTGTTGTTTTCCTCCCTTCACCAAACACCACCCCCCTTTCCATACCTTTTCAGACTTCCGAGGACCTTCCCCTTATCACCCGAGACACCCTCACACCTCCTCCATCAGCGCGTACCAACCCTCTACAAGACCCTCCGCTACAACCCCCCACGGACCCCCGCGACACCCCCTCCCACTCACATACACTCCACACCCTCCTTGTTAGGTTTATCCTCTTGCCATACTCCCCACCTCCCTCCCACCCTCCCATATCTACCTCTGCCCACCTCCAACCCCCTTCACCCCCCAGCACTATTTCCACCCTCTCCTCTCCGTCTCCCCTCTCCCACATAACATCCCCCACCACTTTTTAGATTTTCCCCTCACCTCCCCCCCCCCCCCCCGAGTTTCCACCCATCCCAAACCCTCTCACCCATTGTCCTCCCCCGACCTCTTTCCTTTTTGTTCCCCTCTCCCCCTACATCTTCTCCCCTAGGTCCCCAGACCTTCATTCACAGCATTTTTCCCCTTTCCTTTACCCACTGTTTCTTCCTTCTTTTCTTGTTTGCCCCTCCCCCCTGTCTTTTCTTGCCCCTCTTTCACCCTTCTTCCCCCCGACCTGTCCACCACGAATACATTCCCTCACCCTCTCTGTTTCTATCTCCCAGCCGCCCCCCCCCCCTCCTTGTACATATTCCCCCCTTACCCACTCGATCAGATGCTTCCTTCTCCCCTATTTGTCTTTGAGAGTGCTGTAACGAACTACACCTTGTTGTAGGAGTCTCTAGTGTGTATTGTGCCTATGATTGGGAGGTTGTATCTCTCGTCTTCTCGTCCCGCGGCACACTATCGTGTTCTTTTTCTTTACTTCCCCGCGAATCCGAAACCCCGAGACACTCACCCGAGATTCACCACCCCTCTGACATACCCCATACCCTTTTTGGTACTCAACCTCGTCCGCCATCGCCTCCGAGCCTAGAGCACGCTCCCCGGCGCCGTCGTGGATATATGCATTCAGTCGCCATCAAGTGAATTTGGATGGTCATCTCCATGTACAATGGCTTCTTTGCTCACCTGCAGGACGCAGAGCCGCCATCTGCTCGCTCGGCGGTCAAGGATTCCGTTACCCACGGGAGCACAGTTAGGAAACTTGAGCAGTGCCTTATGTTGTCCATGCTGCCCGGATCGACGGGCCAGCCATTTGTCCTTGTCGGGAGCCTTGTGCTAGTCGAGGATGGAGTGAGTTTCATTACGCGCGACAGGTTAGAGACAGTCGAGGGACGGGGCCACGCCTTCGGAACGCCGGACCAACCCACTCTCTGTCCCCATGTCAGCCTCCTTGAGTGATGGCACCAACACGCCTTTGCACTTGGCTGAGCATTGCTTGGACTGTCGGCAGAGGGTTAGGGGAGTGTGTGGGGGGGGGGAAAAATGTAGGGGGTGGGATGGACTGGCTCGTACGTCATTCACGCTCGTTCGCGTCGCTGCCCTCAAAGAAAGCTACGGTCCCGGCAAAAGCTCTTCCTTAAGGTAGTCGGCGGGTAGAGGGACCTGCTAGCCGGGCACTCCCCCAGCAATGCCGAAGAGCTACTTCTATTCGCCGGAGAGGATGTCCCACAGGGCGTAGGAGCTCGATGATACATGGAGGGATGAGGTGCTTTTCTACCGCGCAGGAGGGAAATTTTTCTTTCTTTTAAACAAAGAGAAACCACACAGCGTGGAGCTGGGGTTGCAGATTAGTAGAGAGCTTGACAACCCCACACAAACACAACCACCCCGCACCAACCCTCATAAACGAACACACAGCAGGGCGCCCCAACAAACCACCAAGCCACTCCCGACACCACTACGATTACATACATGGGGATGTGTTGGCCAGGCAAGGGCGGGGGTGTTCTAATGCATGGCTGGCGGCGGAATGTGGAACGTCGGGCACCGGTAGTAGGTTCCTTGGCAGACACGCTGGTTAATGAGGTAGGGAGACACACGGATGTGTTTCAATGGGAGAGAAGAGCTGTTGTAAGGGCGGGGGCGTGCCACTTCTAATGGCTTAAACTCTAAGTGAGAGTCGCGTCAGTCGGCCAGGAACGACGCTGCGCTTGGACCAACTTGGGGTGGGAAAAGGGACACATCCAAGGGAGAGGGTTGGTGCCCCCAGGGAGGGTGACTGCTCACCGCCAAGACCCGGACCGTAGCTAGCCACAAAACCGAAACCCAGAGGCCCTGGGTGTAGTTGGACGCATTGGACCAGCGTGGTACGGACACCCCAAAGGCCCCCTCCTTGGTTGCTTTTGTATTGTGGGAAAAAGGACGGTCGGATTGGCGGCGGACAGGATGCGGGGACTGCGTTGGAGGGCAAAATAAATACGGATCACAGAATCATGACATATACGAGCAGTTTGAGGTTGCGCGTTAGGATGCCTTAGTCAGTGTGAAATTTGTTGATGGTAGCGGACGGCCTTGGGGGAAATGGTGGTTGAGATGATCTTGTGAAACCAAATTTGGAGAAAGAAAGAAAATTCTTTGTGTGTGTTGACGTCAAAAATGGCACAATCATAAAAGTTGCTTTAAGCTATGTCAAGATTAATTCAAAATTATGATTGGAAGTCACCATGGGATGGCTTTCTTCGAGAAGATCAAGATGGATATGAAAGTGGCTCTAAAACGGTTCGGACGGATGCAAAAGTTATGACAAGTTCAGAGATGCTCATGGTGACACCAGATAAAAATGGCTTGAAAACCAATTAATATGGACTTCAAATGGAAAAAGTTTCAACATGACCGTTGTGAGTATCGTCAAAAGAGCTCGCTGGATTGTTTTGCGTTATCGCGCCTCCGGTGAGGCCTCATCGGCGATGTGTCTTGCGTTATCGCACTCGACGTCGAGGGTACACGGGGTGACGGTGTGGTGCGAACACACTTTGGCGAGCTCCGCTGGGGGGGGAACCAAGAGCAATCATCATCATCCATCATGGTCGATCTTCCCAAGCCACTGAAGTGGATGCCGATAAACATATCAAGCCCAATTTTGAAGAATTATCGGCAGAAACATCGCAAAGCTTATGAGGGAGTACAAGAAGGCGCGTGAAGAAGAGAGGAGATGTAGGAGTTCCTTGTAAGTTCAAAAAGGATCGCCAAGGCAACATCACTTCAATGGAGAGAATACAAGTTTCCTCCTCTTCACAATGAGCAGGTAAACCGGCTGTAAGCAAAATCTTCTCTCCTGAACAGTCGGTGACTGAAATTACTACTATCTTGTCAGGAATAATGATCTTATTTACCAAGCTATCATAGACAATAATACTGCTCGAAAAAAATACCCCTCCAATCAATATAAATGGTAGTGTAGTAGTCTGCTGGCATGGAAAAACTTTAGTCCCAACTTTACCTATTTATCGGCGCCGCCAGTGGCCGTTGAGTTCTTATCCCAGTCAGACAAACCAACTGTTTCTCCACCCTTTAATCCTACCATGAAACGTACCAAGTTCAGTGAATCCAACTGCATTGCTAGGTTACGGTGCGGCAGGTCCAAGTGGGTTGCTGACGAAATATGGTACAACATACACACCACCATCTCTTCCGACTAGCACTGTACCAACTATTAGAAATCATATTCACAGCGACACAACCACACGCAACGCCACTCAATACGAGTGATATCTTGGCTAATGTCAGAGGAGGAAATGTCTAGAGTGTTCCGAGGAGCATTGTGGGATTGAACTACCTAAACCACGAAATTTTCCAGGAAACCATATCTAGAAATTTGATGCCGTGCCATGTCCTCCCGGATATAAAGTTCCAGATTTGTTAAATTTAGCGAAGAGGGAACAAAGACTACATGGGAGCATGTTAGTCAATACTTGGTACAATTAGGTGAGGCAAGTTAACGAGATGAGTGAGAGTGGAAAGTGTTATTTTACTTTATCTTTAACCGGTTACTGCTTTCTCGTGGTTTTCGCTTACCACCCGGTTCTATTACTACATGGTTTCACTTGGAGCAAAAAGTTTCATGATCACTTTACAGTGGTGACAATGAGCTTAAACTATCCATCTTAACATACGGTTAAGCAAAAGCATGATGAATCGGTCTCCGATTATGTCAAAAGATTTAGAGATACAAAAAAAACCGGTGCTATAGTTTGGTGATAACCGAGAGAGATTGGCTGATCTTGTCCTTGGTGGTTTGAGAACTCACATTAGAGAAAGGCTAGAAGGGTATGATTTTAAATATCAACCAGTCTTGCAAAGGGCTTTGGCTCAAGAAAAGCCCAAAGCAAAATCTTAAAGAGGTGCATAGATATAAAATGATCGTCCTAAAATTGATATGGTTGAGTGATGATAGTGACACTCGGACGATGAGGGTGTATTTATGCTGCTGAAATGTGTTGGCCATCTAAGGCCAAACATTTACTTGCAATGATTTAAAGCCGATTCATTAAGAATCGTGATGAAGAGATGAAATTACTTTCAACAGTGCAAGTGTGTGATTAAAATATTTGGATGCTTTGTTGCAAGCCAAGATTATTAGAATATCTCATACTTTACCGCCGTTCGAAGAGCTGAAATGGAGTGTGCTTATTGCAAAGTATCATAATTCTTTTTCTCATGCTACTAATGATTGTAATGTTTTCGACGACAGATACAATCGGCATTAATGACGGACGATTGAATTTGTTCTGAGATGCAAGTTGATAAGCAGCCTTTCCCAATGAACACCAAGATTTGAGGGGGGAAGAAGATTTTAATTTGGCCCAACATAGCCGAGTCAGCTAATAAAAATAATATTGTCATTGGTGAGCCCAGGGGAAAAATAAGGAGAGCGCACAAGGTCTTGGGGAGACAAGTTGTGCTTGACAAGCAACCCGTGGCAAGGAGAGGTAATCAAGATCACCATCAAGAATCCTACACTCGGGGGGCAACCACAAGTGCGAGAGAACACTCATGTCAATTTGTTAAGCCCAAGAGTCAGAGGTGGTGGCAAGTGGAAGACGAATGAAGCTAAAGTGCAGGCCAAGAGAATCAAGCCAACTTTTGATTATGTTGTTGTCCAAAATATGCCAATCAAGCGGCCGGTTCTAGCTCTACCAGTCATCAAATTGAGCGCTCAAGGTACCTCCCTCGGGAAGAATTTGAGTATCATACAAGGCCATATGGGGTCGTGGGCACCGGGACCATGGATGGCGCCAACCCCCTATGCGCCATACTACATGGGAGACTTCAATGGAGGATGGGGGTAGCCCCAATGGCCCCTTATGCTTTTCATCCGGTTGGGCAGAACCAAGGGGGCATGTTCATGAGAGGCTTTCTTATCCCACCCAAGGCCATTTGAACAATGGTGTCAATCGGCACAATGCAGATAATCAAAAAAAAGGGTCAGCAGCAAGTGTGGGGTGCTAAGTCACCAAAGTGTTGAAATTTCAGAGCTAGCAAGCAAAAGGAGAAGAGTACTAGTGCTGAAAACTATTATGATAGGCACTAAAGAGTTAACAATCAAAGAGCCGATTATGTTGATAATCCGGCTATTCTAATAAGAGTGTGGCTGTGTCCAGCAAGGTCCCAGCTAATGATTATGAAGCTAGCACAAGCAAGGCCAAGCTGAGGGATCCAAAATATACTCAGCCTAAATGGTGTCCCTCCGTCTAACCAAGGCACAAAAAAGGAGGATGCGCCATGAGGAGGCACGAGAAGGAGGAACAAGAAGCAGAGAAGCAAAGGGAATAATTTTTCAATGAAACCCGTCCCATGGTGCCACCAAAACAAGTGTGGGAAGCCTAAGCAAAAGGAAAAATGTAGCAACTTCTGCATGATCATAGCAAAACCATACACCACCAAACGGGAACGATTGTGGATACTATGACACGTCCACTCACCTATTACTTCACTCTTTACTTGGAGAATTTCCGAGTCGGTGGACAGCTTGAGGAAGGAGATGAAATGCTTGATTATGAGTATAACACGGGTCAGAGAGTATGGATATTAATATGGGTATTACTTACCCGCTGAATTCGTTGCTATAGATGAAGAAGAGGAAGTAGCTCAGCTAGATTTGGTCCTAAAAAGTATATTCGAGAAGCAAAAGAACAGGTGACGCACTTGAAGCCATTGTCCTTAAAGGTCATATTCATGGATCGCGGTTGCTAGAATGCTTGCGATGGAGGTGGTGCTATGGTGAATCTTATGCCATATTCGGTCTTCAAAAAATGGGCGGGCTGGTGCATGAGAAGAGTTGATAAAAAACCAACATGGTGCTTAATGGATTTGAAGGCAAAGAGAAAATGAAGCCAAGGTGTGAGTGTATGTGGAGCATTACGGTGGGAAGCAAAACTTTGGCTACCGCATTCTTTGCTGCCGAGGTTGCAAAGGGAACTACAATGTGATTTAGGCCGCGATGGGTTCATGCAAACCAATGGTGCATATCTACTATGCACCAGTTTTTAATCAGTGGGTTGATGATGAAGTGGAAGTCGTTATGCGGATTAATTCGGCTTGTGTTGCTTTGGACGATTGCATCAGTGGATTGGCAACATCCCAATGCTACTGCTTGACAGGGGCGCGACTATATAATTGATTTTCTTAGCGCTGACAAAAAGTGGTTTCGTGCCAGTTTCTTAAAGCCGGTGGTTGGTAGGAATCGGCTCCAAGTATGAGGTGTATTTAAATGGATCCTAACTCAAGAGTGGTTACAAAAGCGTCTGTAGAATATCGGTCCAATGAGAACGATATGTACGAGTCCATAGAAGAGTTAGATGATATGGATAAATTAGGACAAGGTTTTACATCGGCTGATCATTGGAAGAGATAGATATAGGAGATGGGCGATTCCTAGGCCGACATTGTAAACAAAAATTTAAGAACCGATCATAAAGTTAGTGATCAAGATGTTTGAAAGAATATATATGTTGCTTTCAATGGGAATATCATGAGAGCTAGGTTAGTCGGAGTAGTGGAGGCAGATTACCTATAAAAGGCCGGTTTTAGACCGTACAAGCAATCGGCCAGAAAGTTTAATCCAAAAAACATATGACGGATTAAGGAAGAGACGATCATTGCTTAAAGCTAATTTTATTAGACCTTGCAGGTATGCGAGTGGATTTCTAACATTGTACCAGGGAGAAGAAAGGCTCCGACAAGTTGAGGGGTGCATGATTCAGAGATTTGAATAGCGCACATCCAAGATGAGTTATCCCATGCCTATAGCCGATCTATATGCTATAATGATGCTTCTGGACATCGGGTCGGGTCATTAGCTTCTGATGGTAATGGCGGGGTATAACCAGATTTTTATGGCGGAAGAGGACATGTCAAAAACGGCTTTGATCGATGTCCCGGTTTCCTTGGTTTATTTCAGTGGACAGTGATGACCTTTGGATTAAAAAAATGCCGGGCCACGTATCAAAGGGCTATGAATTTAATTTTTCAGATTTACTTGGTTTTATACTTGAGGTTTATATTGATGATATTGTTGTCAATCGGATGCTTTGAACCTCATCTAGCCGATTTGCGCTTAGCTTTTGAGAGAATGAAAAAATATGGACTAAAGATGAATCCTTTGAAGTGTGCTTTCAGTGTATCGGCTGGAAAGTTTTTGGGTTTCATTATCATAAAGATGGCATTAGAAATTGATCCCAAAAAGATAGAAGCTATACAAAAGGTGGAGGCTCCAACATGCAAGAGAGATATGCAAAAATTCCTTGGCAAAGTCAATTATTGAGAAGATTCATAGCCAAACTTGTCAGGGAAGGTTTGACACATTCACTCCCATCCTTCGGTTAAGGAAGAAAACTAATTTACTTTTGTGGGGGGGGGCAAATAGCAAGAGCCATTGACTATGATCAAAATTATTTAGTGCACTCCTCGGTTGTATGAAAGCTCCCAAACATTAAGAGCCTTTAGGCTTTATATTGAGAGGAAGAAGTGTTGAGAAGGTGTTATGGTGCTATTTGTACTCAAGAGAGACCGAGGAAAGGAACATGTATACTATTTGACCGACATTTAGTGGACGCATGAGACAAGGTACACGTTATTGAAAAAATTATGCCTTGTTTATATATGCTTGCACGCAAATGAGACATTGACCTAGTGCCGAGTGCTGCTAGTAGCTTGTCAAACCTCGAGGTCATTACAGTACATGTTGCATAGGCAATCCTTAGTGGTTTAGAACTGCAAGTGGGCATGTTTAATTGAATATGATTTGGCTTATGAATCTTGAAATCCATATAAAGGCCAAATCGTTTGCTAATTTATTGGTGGAGCATCGGATTGATGGACAGCATGATATTTGATCTAAACCTTGTCTCGTTAGTTTACCATGGAGATTATATTTTGCTGGTTCGTTAGTTGTGTAGCAATGGCAAGGTGTTTGGTATGTTTATATATCTCCTCATGGTGATGTTTTTAAGCCTCATGCCCACTTAGAAGATTTTTGCACAAAAATAAAGCTGAATATGAAGCATTGTTATTCGGCTAGAGATGTTGCTTGCCATAGGTCTAGCATATTGAGGCTTTTGGTGATCGTATAAGTAGTGCAAACAAATATCCAAGTCTTGTCAATGTTTTGATGAATTCACTTAAGGTTTATCTTGATAAAGTCTAGATATAATTTCTAATTTGGAATTATTTTAACCATTGCTATACATCTAGACTGAACAATTGGATGGAGAGCATGAGTTGGCACACAAGCACAGGCTATCATGATGATATGGCAGTTTCATATTTCTCAAAGGCGATTAGGCTTGCCAACCCATAGGGGAGGCCGCCGAACGGAGCCCAACAGTTCGGCCACTAATGACATTTTAATTGCGAGGAGAGATCAAGACTGGAGGGAAACCCATTATATTGATTATGGTGTGATCCTAGTACAAGGGTTAGACAGGATGTTCGGCATATGGGCTTCAAATACACAATGGAGAGATGATGATCTTTACGCCGCCACGGTTGTGATGATGTTCGTTTTAAAGTGCTTGGACGAGGACCAAGCGAGAGTTGCTATGGAAGGGTCCATGAAGGGGATTGTGGCACTCATCGGTCGGCTCCGAAAGATGAAATGTTTATACGACGGCTGGGTTTTATTGGCCGACGTGGTAATGATTGCTTCCGGTTTATAAAGGATGCGAAGCTTGTCAAAAGTTGGGGGAGATTCAGCCTGGTCCCGTGCTAGTTACATCCTATTATTCAATCCGTGGCCTTTTAGAGGTTGGGAGTTAGACTTATTGGAGAGATCATCCTTCTTCTCAAAGGAGGCATCGGTTCGTGTTGGTGGCAAACTGATATTTCACTAAAATGTCTAAAGCAATACCACGTCAAAAATATGACGCATACAGAGTAATTCAATCATAACTGAGCATATATTCATTAGATGGCATTCCGCAACAATTAACACAGACCAAGTGCATCCTTTATGTCACATCAAGTTAGAGAATTTTGCCGAATCATATAAGATAAAGTTCTCAATCCTCTCCATATTATGCCCAAGCCAAGGAACAAGCTAAGTATAGTGAATAAGATATTAATCAAGCTTATCAAGAAGAAGATTGAGGATAATCCAAGGAGAGAGCAATGAGAGTTGTCTGAAGCTTTGTGGGCACACAGAAATCTCAAGGAATTGGTGCTACAAAGGTAACTCCATATGAGTCGTATATGGTCAGAGGCCGTTTTACCAGTTGGAAAGTGAATTGGAATGCTTGAGAATAGCCAAAAAAAAATGATTTGTCGCGGGGGGACTTTTATAACATGATGATGGACAATATTGAATGAGTCGCAGAGAAACGTTGGACTGCTTTGAAGCATAGAGAGAGATAAGTTGAGGGGCAGAGCTTACAATAAGAAGGTCAAAGTTGAAAGAATTTCAAGTTGGCGATCTCGTGTGGAAGGGGATTCTACCAATTGGTTTGAAAAGATAGAAAATTTGGGAGGAAGGGTTTCCAAGTTGGGAAGGTCCCTTTAAGATTACAAGAATAGTTCCTGGAAACTCCATATTGGTGGAGCCATACAAGGCACATTGTTACCTCGAGCTCTCAATGGAAAATATTTGTAAAGAATTATGACCAGAGTGTGTGCAAGAAGCCTAGAGGCAACGGCCGATATATGACATCGTCCTAGGCAATGACATGGCGAATAAATAACTATCATCCTTAAATAGCATAAACATGGCCGATACATACTTATGCCCTGAGAAATATAGTGGCCAATGAGTGTTGACATCGTCCTTAGAAAACAATACATTGCAAATTATTTCTTTTTCGGCACGCAAGTTTTACCGAAAAACAGGGGGGCATGTGTTGACGCTCAAAAGGCACAATCGTAAAAGTGGCTGTAAGCTATGTCAAAGATTAATTCAAAAATTATGATTGGATCACAATGGGATGGCTTTCTCGAGAAGATCAGATGGATATGAAATGGTTAAACGGGGTTGGATGCAAAAGTATGAAAGTTCAAAGATGCTCATGGTGCACCAGATGAAATAATGGCGTGAAACCCGATAAGATGGCGTAAAATTTGGAAAAAAGTTTCAACATGAAGTTGTGCGTCTCGTCTCGAAACGAAAGATTTGATATAAAAAAACTTCAATCGGAGTTCGTATGCAAAAGGTAGAAGCCGAAAATGCGCGGTTTCATAGTTGGACGGGACACCCGGGACAATGTCATCCGGGTTTTCAGGATTTCCCGAGGATGGCAGGAACTCCGGGGAGTTTGGCCGGGTTTTGGATTTTCTCCCGCAAGTTGCAACACCGAACCGTTTTGGAAAGTTGGATTCCGAGTAGTTTGGACCACAACCTAGGGTTCTTGAAAGTGAATTTAACATTTCCGTGCCCGGGAAAGTCCATCCGCCTCTTATAACCTAATGGGTGACGGCGCCGATTGAACAACAACACCAAATCGCCCAAAAACCCAATCTACAAACTTTTCATCTCCGACCTTAGTTTTCGCTTCTCATTCATCGGTGTTCTTCGTTCGGAGAACAAGGGGGGGGGGGGGCGTCGAGATACGAAGTACTAGGGGAGGCGGAGAAACGGACCTCGGGCAGCCCATCACCGCGGGCGTCCAGACGGGTCTCTCCCGGACGCGTGGGTTTCGGGTCTTAAGAGCTCGCGGGATGTCTGCGTTTATCGCGCCTCGGTTAAGCCTCTTCGGCGAAGTGTCTGCGTATCGCGCTCGACAGTGAGGGTCACGGTGACGTGTTCGTGTTGCAAAACACACTTTTGGAGGACTCCGCTGGGGAACCAAGAGCCAATCATCATTCATCATCATGGTCGATTTCCCAAGCCATCTGATGAAGTGGATGACGACACATCATCAAGCCCCAATTTGAAGAATATTTGGCAGAACTCGCCAAGCTTATGAGGAGTACAAGAAGGCGCTGAAGAGAAGGAGATATGCAGAGTAGTTCTTGACTAAGTTCAAAAAGGATCGCCAAGGCAACATCACTTCAATAAGAAATCAAGTGGCCTCCCCTTCTTCACAATGAGCAGGTAGAACCGGCTGTAAGCAAAATCTTATTGCTCCTGAAAAGTCGGGATCTGAAATTATACTATTATTGCTCAGAACAATGAATATTATTTACCAAGCATCATAGACAATAATACTGCTCGAAAAAAAATACCCCTCCAAGCATAAATGGTAGTGTAGTATGTCTGATGGAATGGAAACTTTAGTCAAACTTTACATATTTCATCGGCGCCGCCCGTGCCTGTTGATTCTTTATCCCAGTCAGACAAACCAACTTGTGCTCCACCTGTAATCCTACCATGAACGTACAAGTTCAGTGACTCCAATTGCATTGCTATTTACGGTTTTGGCAGGTCCCAAGTGGTGCGTGAAAACTATGGTACAACATACCACACCACCACTCTCCGACTAGCATGTACCAAACTATTAGAAATTCTATTCACCGTGCGACACAACCACACGCAACGCCACTCAATACGAGTGATATTTGGCTAATGTCAGAAGAGGAAAGGGAAATGTCATTTTTTTGAAAGGTTGGGGGGGTTTGGGGGTTTTGGGGGTTTTTGTCGGGTTTTGTAGGGTTTAATTTAGGGTTCATATATTGGGTTAGCTAGCTCATAGAAGGAGAAGTGTCCTCTCTATCTCCGTGTCTTGATCGAGTACGTACTATATGGATAGAGTGGACTCGACACGTAGCTAGTAAGCAAATGAGGGAAACCATTACGTACACAAGAGCGTCATGAACAGATACAGAGAGAAGTGATCGACCTCCTCTTCTCCGAGAGATTGGGCGAACAACAAGTTTTCGTATATCTATCGACGCTACTAGCTACATAGATACAAATAAGATCTCTTACAAATCCCTAATATCTTGATGTCAAGTTCCACTTGGATCGCCGCGTGTATTGTGACGAGGTGTCAGAAAAATTCCCGCCAATTCCTCTTGAATTGCTTTTTATGCGATCATGTGGAGGGTTAATCCCGCAGACTCCACATCTAATTGAAGAAGGGGGTCAAACATATATATGAATGAAACTCAAACAACATGATGGGAATAAAATAAATTGTGAATATTATTTCTACGCACTTCATATTGTTTTTCAGGAGTAGCCCCCCGCTTAGAGCGTCGTCGAGGTGTAGATGTACTCGCAAACGTAGTATCCACCAAAGTTCCACGCCTTCCTGCCACAACCCACTTTACGAGAAATAGAGCAAGCAAACTGATAATTCAAGCATATATATAAATGGTATTGATGAAAACGAGATAGAATCAATGGCGAGATGCGCGGAAATAGC
This sequence comes from Thinopyrum elongatum, assembly GCA_011799875.1. Lineage (NCBI taxonomy): Eukaryota > Viridiplantae > Streptophyta > Magnoliopsida > Poales > Poaceae > Thinopyrum > Thinopyrum elongatum. The sequence goes on from JAAAXO010000402.1 coordinate 27,718, forward strand.
TAGTCAGTACTTTACTTTAGGGTCCGGTGTTGTAAATCAGAGCGTCCCCGGCCAGTCCGGAGCTTAGCGGTGAACTCTTTCCAACCCTGCCCAGAACCAAAGAAAACAATTACTTGATATCAAGAAGAAACAAAGTTGCCGATTATGTGCGATAACATCGATTAAACTGACTTCCGAGAATTAGTCATGGACGCATACTCCTTGGGGATTTTTCGTCTCGAGTCTAAGACGGTACTAGTCCCTATTCAAGCTTAATCTATAGGAGAATAAACTGGAAGCTACGCACCATTGCATAACTCATCAACGTACAATTACTATAACATCGAGTAAAGTAATAGGGAAACCGAATATGCACAAGATAGTAACCCTCACTGAAGTTGTAAGGAAAGAGTATTTATCTTGTTTTGATTTCGCAAGCAACGATCTGTAGCAAGTTGGCCTCGGTTTATTTGGCATTATATGAACGTCATTCATCATGAGATTCTGTTAATTGAACCCAATATCATAATTTGTGCATTCTGCATTTCACGATCTTCAATCTGCATAATATTAGTGAGGATAAGATTATAAATGCAATGAAAAGAGCTGAGCTATAATAGGAGACTTAATTACAGAGTAGTAATTCAGACAGTAGCAAGTGACGATATTTTATCGAAGGGCACATTTGATTGAAAAATCTGGAAGAACTCTTCAAAGGAACAGACAACAGTCAATTCCAATGAGGTCGTGCTTCCTCTTTACTCTCAGAGTTCAAAGTATCCTTCCAGACTCGCTGCAGGTGTCAAGTACCACTATGGAATCTTCGATCATCGTGTTTAGAGGAGGATGACCAGGTTTGACGGAGGTTCCCATGCTAGTATTTGGGTTCGTCCACCTCCATTATATCCAATGTGCATCGTGATAATGTACGCGGAAGAATCACCGGCAGATTTGCGACGATATCGCTAGACACATTGAGCGGGGGGCATGATTGGTTCGCCTGTTCGCCGAGATGGGGATTTTTTTTCCCACTTCTTCGTTATTGTAACCTTTGGTCACTGGAAGTAGTTCACGACCGGCGAGATACTTGCACGCATCTTTTTAAAGAGACGCGGACATGGTTGTCATCCGGGGTGGCGGTGGTGGTCGCTTCAGGGCATCCAAAGTTGCGATTCCATTTCACGGTTCTATCTTCTCCTCGGCGGTGGGAATTGTCTTTGCAAAAAAAAGTCCTTCACTTGGAGCTGAAGATCTGGTGTGTGCCCTCTCGCGTTCATCTCGTATGGTAACTTCTGAGGCTTGAGAGATGGACCGAATTTGTATTGTGTTCAGCCCTGGCTGATTGTACTCCTAGAAGCCGTAGCGCTGGAGCGGCTGGGCTATCTTCCTTCGTTGCTACGAGGAGGAGAAGGAAGACGGCAGTGCTATGACGCGCAGGAGCAGCCCGATCGGCGGCGGTGTCTTTCAGCTGTTGCTGACGAGGCGGAGGAGGAGGCGGGCTGCTCGGACGCGCGGGCGTAGGAGGATAAGGAGGCGGAGTCGCACACGCCGGCAGCCGGGAAGGAGGGACAGACGTGCACTGATCAACTCGCAGAAAGAGGAGGGGGAGGAGGAGGCAGAGTGCTGCCACGCGCCAGAGCAGCCGGAGAAGGGGCGGAGGCCCTGAACTCGACGGAGGAGAGGAGGAGGCCGAGCGCCCTGAACTCGCCGGAGGAGGAGGAGGAGCGGGGATGGCGTCCAATTCGGAAGGTGTGAAGCTCCTTCCGCAATAGACATGGAGTCTTCGCGCAAGACCCAGCTGAGTTCCCCCTTCACCGGCGGGTGGTTCAAGCTCGAGATCCCAAATCCCTCAGTTATTTCATTCGACCATCACAACAGCATAGCCTTATGGAATCGGAGAGAAGGCAGTGAGATGAAGTGAAAAGTTTCGCAGCTCAGGAGGGGCAACAGAGCGACAGCAGACTTGACTTTGAGGGGCTGACATTACGTCATACGGTGGCAATCTGAGCCTCCTGATAGCATCCAAGGGTGGTAGCTGGGCGCCATGAAGTCAGGCTGATGAAGAGCCGTGGATGGAAGCCACGCTACTTCTCGCTGAGATGGCGGGGTAGGTGGGTAGCTTCTGGGGGAGCTACGGAAGGTCGTTGGCTCTGACTTGGTCATCTAGCGCTCGGACCCTTGCATTCAGCTTCTGCAGTCGGTCTACTCCCCTTTCCTCCTCTCTATCCCGGGTTTTGTAACCGCTGCGCATGGGAAACCCACCTTCCACGAACGGAGCCTGCCGTCCTTGTGTCATCCTGGGTGCTCAGGATCGCGAGGGCCTGTGGGAGCTCTAGTTCTCTCTGTCGGGAAAGAACGTCCCTGCTGCGCTGCGCGATATACTCGAAGATTCGTGACGGGTATTTCAAGTTTTCTCCCTCCGTCCCAACGGCACTTCTCTGTTTCAGGGTCCAAGGTTCCCCCAACCTCGAAGAACCAGGCCTTGACCGGTCTGGCTAGTTCAATGTCTCTGGTTCGGACCCCTTTTCCAAGAGGTCCTTCCAACCTTGTCCCCCAAACGGCCGGGCTTGAGGTAGCCACCTGACCCGCGCGTATCGGTGGTGATGCTCTTATTTGCGCATTTGTCTTGTTTGGCGCTGACATCTTCTCACTCTTCTCCGATTGTTTGTGGCCACAAAGCGGGCCAGTGAATTCTCTAATCTTATCAAATCGGCGGTTGAATTATGGAGTCTTTCCCTTGTAGACAAACGTTGGATTTCACACTCATTCTTCCACCTCTGAATAATCTGCCATCTTTCTTAAGAGCATGCAGCCTTGACTAAGGCTCTCCTATAACTGGCTTATCAGGTATTGCTCTATTGGCGGTTAGGGTGAAATTCCATCAGCGCGCCGTTCCAAAGATCATCTTTCTGTCAATCGTTAGACAAAAGACATTTGAGGGTCTTCGCTCTTAGGCTTATTCCATTGGTGGATGCTAATAGGGATCATGTCCCTAACAAGAACCACGCAATGAGCAGAAAATGCTCCTTGGTCCGGCCTGGGTCAATCGGTTGGGCATGCCCTTTGATTGCTGTGATCATGAAACCTTGTCATCCTGGCCGCAACCCTTTCTTCGGTGCCTCGTCTCGGTACCGAAGTTTGGCTCGATCCGGAGGGCTAGAAAGAGGAAAGAAGAGAGTTAATAGTTTACATACCCAAAACAATAATACATTGAATTAGCTAGTCAAGGCACAGCAATAATATATACCTCGCTCGGACTTTGAAACAGCTCCTTCCTCCGTTCGCTCACGGAGCAGAAAGTTCACACGGTCTCCATCTTCCACCGGCATTCGTCACCGAAGCCATAATAATCATGTCCTTCCAACTCCATGTTATATCACCGCGAGACATGCTTCACCCTCTCCTTCCAGACAATCGGTGTCCGTTGAGAGACGGCAAGACATCACTCCGCCTGAGGATTATGTCCCAAACAACGGTTCGGTTGCGATGTCTCGGTGCTCCATAGTTTCTGCAAATATGACAACAGGCAATTAAGATACAATGACAGATGATATAAGTGCAAAGTAGACCTAGCGGCTCGAGCTTCTCCGTTGGTTGGAATCGACAATGATTCTAGGGTTGTTTTTCTTTTAGGGTGGCCTAGGCAATGCCCTGTAGGGTTGGGGTGGCCTAGACACGCTTCTAGGGTTTGGCCGGAACGCCTCTCTCATGAATGATGTAGCGTCAGGATCGAAAGGGATTTAACAAAAATGACGACATTCGGGATGGCAGAAAAAGGGTCATATTTTCATGATCGCCATCTACCCTTCGAGATGTCACGTTGGCTAGGGTCAAAGAATTCAAGAAAAAACCATGACTTCATCATTAGACGGAAATGACAGGCGCATATGGTACGACGCTCTTCAAATTGTTTTGGAACGGAGTTCCCGATAGAATTAATTCACCTTTTGGTACAAAAGTTTGGCGAAAGAGCCTTCCGAATATCGCAATTTGAAGGCCTTTGCTGAAATTCGTACCAAAAGGCGAATATTCTATCAGGAACTCCGTTCCAAAACATCTTTGAAGAAGCTTCGTGATCATACGCTGTACGTCTGGCAAAATGATGAAGCCATGATTTCAATACTTTGACAGGACAACGTGAATAAAAGGAATATATATCTTATTATAGATGGATCAGAAAAAAATTGGATCAACTTGTGCAACATCATATAATGGGGGCATTCTGTAAAAAAATTTTGGACCCTCGACCCCTGGAAGCCCCTCGACCCGACCCCTCGGCGACCTAGACCCTCTACCCTAGTTCACGACCCTCGAACCGATCGGCGATCCACGGGACCCTCTACCTAGTTCCCGACCCTCGACCCCTTGGCGTCCTAACCCTCTACCCTAGTTCCCGACCCTCAGGAGTTCCTCGACCCTCGACCCTCGCCGACCCTAGACAATGAACCTTCGGGACCCTCGACCCCTCGGTGAACACTCGACCCTGGCGACCCTGACCCCTCGGTGACCCTCGACCCTCTACCCTAGTTCCCGACCCATCGACCCTCGGATTCCTAGACCCTCTACCTAGTTCACGCCCTAGACCCCTCGGCATTCCTCGACCCTCGACCTCGAAACCTTGCGCGACCCTCGACCCCTCGGGACCCTCGACCCTGGGAAGACCCCGACCCTCGACCCTCGGCGACCCTCGACCCTAGACCCTAGTTCACGACCTCGAACCGGCGATCTCATGGACCTCTACCTAGGTTACCGACCTCGACTCCCGGCGTTCGTCGACCTCGACCCATCGGCGTTCCTCGACCTCTACCCCTAGTGTCTCGACCCTCGACCCTCGGACCCCGCGGCGTCCTGACCTCGACCCTAGTTCCCGACCCGTCGATCGCTCGGCGATCCGCGGACACCCTCCGTTCACGATATAAAAATAAGAAGAGGAAGAAGAGAGAAAAAAAAAGTGGAGAAGGAAGAAAAAAAAAGAGGAGAAGAAGGAAGGAAATAGAGGGAAGAAGAAAAAATACCCATTTTTATTCTTCTCCTCTATTCCTCTTCTTCTCACTCTTTTTGTTCTTCATTCTTCTCTTCTTATTTTTAAACTGCCTTCTTCTTATACTTCTTTCTCTTATTTTTTCTCCTCTTTTTCGCTTTTTTCTCCCCTTGTTCTCTCATTCTTTTTTCCTTCTCCTTCTTCTCTTTTCACATACATAAAAAAGTTTAAAAATAATACGTAAATACAAAAATACATACATACAACATAAATATAAAAGAAAAGCATATATATCTATAAACAAAAAAAACATATATAAAAAATAAGCAAGAAGCGGCGGCGGCAGGTGGTGCTCACAGAGGACGAGTAGGGATGAGGGAACGGGGGAGGGAAGGGAGGAGCAGGCAGTAGCGAAGGGGATCGCGGTGTAGTTCATAGGTAGGAAAGCGGTGACGGTGGGAGCGGAGCGGAGGGAGAAGAAGGGAAGGGTGGGGAGGGACAGTGAGTTGTAAGATGTACGGGGAGAGGGGAGGCGGCGGAGTAGGGCGCGGGAGAGTCGGCGACGCGGGCGGGCGAAGGGGCGGGCGGACAGTTTGGGTGGAAGCAAGCCTGGACGGGTGGATGTGATTTAGGAGGGGCGGCGACGACGAGGAGAGAAGTGATTGTTGGAGAAGAATGCTAAGTTTTTCTTATATACACGAAACCATTGGTCCCGGTCTGCACAAGACCGGGACCAATTTCCCTTTGGCCTGGTTGTTCCAACAACCGGGGGGGGGGGGGGGGAAACCCCCCAAAGGTATCTGTTCAGCAGCCCAAAGGGAGGGAAGCAGACACCTTGGGTCCCGTGGGTGGCACGAACAGGGACCAAAGGGGGCGTTGGTCCCGGTGGTGGCCACCAACGGGACCAATGCACCACCTTTCGTCCAGTTGTGCTACCAACCGGACGACCAAAGGCCTGGCGCTGGCGCAGTGCGTTGGGATGTTAGTCCCACCTCGATAGTTGAGAGAGCTCGAGAGTGGTTTATAAGCGTGGATGAGACCACCCTTCGAGCTCATCTCAAATGGCAGGCTTTCAGGCCCTACTATATTAATCCTGCCCGTGGGCCTACGGGGCTGCTGCGGGCCTGAATCCTGGCCATGGTGGGTTTATGAGTCGTATTCAGGCCGTGAGTGGCCAATGTGGTGGCATTTTTTTTGTTTCTTTTTCGATTTATTATTTTATTTATTTTACTTACAACAAAAGACTGATTGTTTGTCAGGATTCTTTTGATTTAGTAATCAAAATTATAAACTGATGTTAGCCCATAGTTTCTAATTTGAATACTCTTTGAAATTTGTCTGAACTCACTAGTTTGTGATTACAACTTACTATTGAAAAATATATTTTGGAAGTGGAGGCTTTTTCTGCTATTTAATATTACTGTGTTTTATCCATAGATTCATAAAAGTTTTTGTATTTTAGTTAACAAAAAAATCTATGATATTCTTTTACTAGGAAGTTTCTAACAAAAAATGTTATTTATGAAATTCTTTGCTTTTAATGGTTTGAACAGAAAATACATTTGATAATTTGTTGCATTAATTTTATCTAATTTACGTTTCAAGAATACTACAGTGTGTTCTATAAAAGCTTTTTAGATGATTCCGTTGCTATTAGAGTTTCATTAAAGTTTCTAGTCATTCTGTTTTCTATCTTAGAGTTTCATTAAAGTTTTTAGTTCATCGTGTAGTTATTATTTTTGACTATACGTTTCATAAAAGTTTTCAGTCATTCTTTGCATATATAGTTCATTAGTTTTAATTAGTTCATTCTTGAGCTAAATGACCCTGAAATTGACAAGCAATTGAGATGGAAGTTAAGAGTTTGAGAATTGGCATGGGAGAATAATTTCACCACATAGAATGTGCGAAAAACAGTTGAGAGGGTTTACGGCAAAAACTGGATGCACTCCATGACAAAATGCACAATATCTTTCGTAGTAGCAGGTTTCGGAACGAACGAAAACTCATCCGTTACAAAGGGATTTCATTTTTTGAACTTATGAACTCCAGGACTTTCGGTGTTCAAAATGACCATTCAAGCCACATCAATCACTTTTCAACCTTTATGACTCATCTGTTATTGTTGTACCACCCATCAAGATGGCACTGCTATCAGTAACCCTTTAAGGACAGACAAACAAGGGATTTACCACGATGCACACACTGTTAGTGACACCAAAAATATACCTAGACAAAAATTGCAGAAGAAAAAAAAAGAATGTGGTACTGGGGCATCATCGATTTCTTCCGACCAAACCATCAATGTCGAAAGAAGGCAAACGCATTTCAAGGCGAGGCAGATCATCGGAAGAAAAGCAAGCCATGCGGTAACGTGTGGGTGATCAGCGTACTGCTATGGTCATGATTTAAAGTATAATCTTTGGAAGGGGTCCCGACGGGACTATATTTTGTTCCGAATGACGCTGGCGGGACGCACACCCATGTTGTGGAAGCAGAAAAAATCATATTTTGGGCCTACCCTACTGGAAAGACATAGAGGTCCGCTCTTCAATCGAGTGATGCACGTTTGACGAAGAACCTTTGCTGTGAACCCTGCTGGATTCTGGGCATGTATGGAAAGACAAAGAACCACCGGAGGCACGGGAGGACCTGCATTGAACGTTGCACGGAAAAAGGCGGCATGCCTCCCAAGCAGTATGAAGGTCGTCCTTGCCAGCTACGCTCTAGAAAGAAGAGAAGGAAATCTTGCTTGAATGCCTGCAAAGTATGAGGTACCATCTGGCTTCTCACGAAATAAGGGAATAATAAATATGCAGACGAGAAAAAGTTCAGAACCTAAAAGTCTCATGACTGCCACGTGATTATGAGCAACTGCTTCCGGTGCATTGAGGGGACTTCTACCCGGAAAATGTTCGATTAGCCTGTGAAGCTCGGTGGGCATTCCTCAATCAATATCTAGAAGGTATCGATCCAGAAAATATACCAAGGCTAAGGAGTGATGTGGCGGCAAGGGTCCTTGTCAGTTCGAGATGTGTTCCACAATCCGTCTTCAATATTATGAGCACGTCCTAGTTATTGTCGAATGTGAGATTGTGTTTTAGGCCCATTTTATACACAATATGTTCCCCTTGGTGTTCATGGGAGTCCAAAAGAAATATGTCTGTAAAGCGCTAGGCCAGAAGGAGCATCTCCAGGGCCATCAAACAGAGGATGCATTGGGTGGTTTTGTGTTGACTTCATTCCTGACTTAAGGAAGATTGGTCTCCATCAATAGTGGTATGAGGCGAGACATGACTGGAAAAGGCACGCTAAAGGAGGGGGGACTCAATAATATGCAGGGACGGGGGCTTCTTGGTCTCAAGCACACTACACAGTTCTAAGAACTCTACTCTGGTGACCCGTATGTCGATGAACACAGAAACATTCTGCGCTCCAAACACCCGGAGCAGTGTGACAACTGGAATACATGTGAAACACAGTCAGGACTTTCGGCAGTTTGTTTGGAAACCCGTCTTAGAGGTGACAACACTGTTTCTGAATGAGCCGTACTCGTTGTCCAGGGGAACATCTTCGGAAATATTGACCTTACAAAGGATACGAGATTAATGGGAATACATTTACACGATCGCCCAAGATCCAAAAGAGCACCAACCAAAAACAGAGTGTCCGCTTTGATGCAGCAACCAAGAGGGAAAAGGACACATATTATGGTCCACATAGTGGACATGGGAACTTGACGACGGACATGATTTAAGGTCCCTTTGTGTAGGTGCAAATGGTCAATCTGCAGCGAGGCGGGGTAAGGTAGAGCCACTTAAGAATGAAACAGGGATTCTGAACAATCTTGGGTACACAGACGAACCATATCTAGCCAATGATGTGGCGCAGGTTTTCTATGTGAATGACATCGTTACCAACCGAGAACGAAAAAAGAAAAGATAAAGAAGCGAATACATCATACGATGAGCACAAAGCGGCCATCATTCGTTCTCTCAGGGGAAAAGAGACATCGTGGGAGGGGAGGGTAAGACATACAGGTCTGAAAGATTATGAAAAGTTCATGGAAATTCGTCCTTCTGCAAAGTCAAGGCTGACCCAAGCACCCTGTTAAGCGATGAAGAAATCCATGGTACGGCCGCAAAAGCAAAGGAACACAAGCGAGAAAAAGTTAAGACAGATGAAGTTCAGAAAGGGTTGAAAAATGGATGATGTGGCTTGAAAAAGATTGGCTTTGTAAAGAAAAAGATGAAAAAATGAAATCCACTATTGTAACAGATGAGTTTTCGTCCGAAACCCTGATACTTCGAAAGGATGGTCCATTTTGTACACCGAAAGTGATCAGTTTTTGCCGTAACCCTCCAACTGTTTAGCCACATGCTATGTGGTGGACATGATGATATCATGCCAATTTTCAACTCTTCGGAGTTCATTTGAAAGTTTTCAATTCAGTCGTCATTTAGCCTCAAAAAAAATCAGTAAATGCGATGAAAAATAAACAGATGAAGTCAGAAGGGTTGAAAATTGATGAGTGTGGCTTGAATGGTTCATTTTGAACACACAAAAAGTTTGGAGTTCAAATAAGTTCAAAAAAATGAAAATCCCTTGGTAAACAGATGAGGTTCGTCCTAGTACAACCCTGATACTCGAAAGAGATTGTCCATTTTGTACACGAAGGCTATCCAGTTTTGCGTAACCCTCAATTTTTTAGCACATGCTATGTGGGTGAAGATGATGATTATCATGCCAATTTCTTACAACCTACTTCGAGTTCATTTGAAGTGCTTTTTCAATTTCAGGTCATTTTAGCTCAAAAAAACAGTAAATGCCATGAAAAAAGCAGTGAAGTCAGTAGAAAGGGTTGAAATTGATGATGGTGAGCTTTGTATGGTTCATTTTAACAAACACAAAGTCTGGAGTTCAAATAAGTTACAAAAAATGAAATCCTTGTAACAGATGAGTTTTCGTACGAAACCCTGATATTCGAAAGGATTGTCAATTTTGTACACGAAGGTGATCGCAGTTTTTGCCGTAACCCTCTCAAATTTTTAAGCACATGCTATGTGGGGTGAAATGAGATCTTCATGCCAATTTTCAACCCCTTAGATTCATTTGAATGCTTTCAATTTCCGTGTCATTAGCTCAAAAAATCAGTAAATGCATAAAATGAAAAACAGATGAGTCACGCAGAAAAGGGTTTGAAAATTGTGATGGGCTTGATGGTATTTTGAACACACAAAAAGTCTGGGAGTTCAATAAGTCAAAAAAAGAAATCCCTTTGTTTAACAGATGAGTTTTCGTCGAAACCCTGATACTTCGAAAGAGATTGTCCATTTTGACATGAGTGCATCCAGTTTTTGCCGTTAACCCTCTCAACTTTTAGCACATGCTATGTGAGGTGAAATGCTGATACATGCCAATTCTACAACCTCTTCAGATCATCTGAAGTGCTTTGCAATTCAGGGTTATTTAGCTCAAAAAAAAAAATCAGTAAATGCATGAAAAA
>JAAAXO010000403.1:0-29536 GCA_011799875.1 Thinopyrum elongatum
CTTCATACTGCCTTAAGGGTGTGGTGGCAGTTCTGAAAGGCACACCGTGAACGGATGTGGCCCCCTCACGATAACGCCGCCACCGACACCTGGAGGGGAAACTACCCGTGGGGTCTACACAGGGGATCTTGCTGTGGGTTGGCCCAGACATTGCTCCCAAGTTTTTCCTATGGCTGACCTACCACAACCGGGTGGAGAGGTCCACTGGTCAAAAGCCCGTCCAGGAAAGTCAAAGTGTTAGATCTCGTGGTCAACCGCTACACGGTTAGGCGGACGGGGGCCCTGTGGTAGCAATGCCACACGGAGCATCGCACGGCCCTCATACCTGCCTTAAGGTGTGGGCATGTCTGAAGAGGCAGCACGCATCTCTGGGGTGTGGTCCCCCCTGACGACTGTGCGCCGCCGGCTACCTGGAGGGGAACGGCCAGTCGGGTCATAACGGATGGGTACTTGCTTTGGGTTTGGCCCGACGTTGCTCCCAAGGTTCCTATGTGCTGACCTACCACACAACCGGGTGGTTAGTCCACTAGTCAGCCCTTCCGGGGGAAAGTCAAAGGGTTAATCTCGTGTCAACCGTGATGGTTAGGCGGACGGGGGCCCTGGGTGGTAGCAATGCCCCACCGTGAGCGTCCACCGTGCCCTCATACATGCCTTTAATGTGTGGTGGTCATGCCTGAAATCAGCACGCTTCTCCTGTGTACCCCCCACTACGCGGCCGCTCGGCACTGGAGGGGAAACGGTCCGCGTCGGGTCTACGCGGAGGGGATCTTGCTGTGGGTTTGGCACGGACGTTGCTCCCAGGTGTTCCTATGGGCCGACCTACCACAACCAGGTGGAGAGTTCCACTGGTCAAAGCCCATCCGGGGAAAGTCAAAGGGTTAGATCTCGTGGTCAACCGCTGCAGGGTTAGGCGAGACGGGGGCCCTTGGGGGGTAGCAATGCCATCGGAGCGTCGCACCGGGCCCTCATACATGCCTTAAGGTATGGTGGCATGTCTGAAGAGGCGGCACGTGTCTCCGGGGTGTGGCCCCCCTCACGGACGGCGCCGCCGCCGGCCCCTGGAGGGGGAAAATGACCGCCTCTGGTCTCACGGAGGGGATCTTGCTGTGGGTTTGGCCCGGACCTTGCTCCTAAGTGTTCCTATGGGCTGACCTACGACAATCGGGTGGAGAGGTCCACTGGTCAAAGCCTGTCCGGGGAAAGTCAAACGGTTAGATCTCATGGTCAACCGCTGCAGGGTTTGGCGGGACGGGGGCCTTGGGGGAGTAGCAATGCCATCGGAGTGTCGCACAGGGCCCTGATACATGCCGTAAGGTGTGGTGGCATCAGGGGCGGAGCCAGGATTTGGACATGAGGGGGGCGAAAAGCCAATGTTAACACAACTCATGGAATGTCACGATATTTTAAGTCTCATGATAGTCTGATGATAAATCATAAAAACATATGTTTGGAACTACAAAAGCATGTTCCGTTTTCTATTAACTTATATTGAACTCTACGACCACTAGCATTGAACAAGTTGATAATGCGAACTTCGCAATTTTCACCAATATAGACAATCATGTAATGTTGAAGGAAATCGTCTTTATTTTCTTTCGAAAACGTGTCTTAACTAGTTTCAAGGAGAAAGGGTTTGTTCGGTTGTCGGGGTTGACACAGGAAGATGTACGACCAACCAACCGTAGTAATCTATCAATAGTTGAGTATGTAGTAGTAGTTAACTTGTTTAGAATTATCCAGCGGTCAAATCGACATGTGAGGTCAAGATTTTAAACTCTAGATGGTTGCAAACATCCAGCTAGAAATGGGCAAGTTGATATCCTAATTGGGCCATCTTAAAAGAAACGAGACTAACCCGGGCTAGACTAGCCTGTTGGCATTTTTTTATATAACAAAACTCCGTGAGCACCAAGCGCTCGAGGCAAGACTCGAACACTGGTGGGCTGGCTGCGAACTCCGATTACATGATGATAAATCCATCATGATGCATATATTAGACACGTCAAATAACTCAGGGCCAGGGTCCTAAAATGCACAGTGTCAAGAGCTCTATTTTATATGCAATGCTAAGTAATGACCAAGATCTTAATTCATGAAAAAAATATAAATATTAATAGATACAGTGCGTAGTGGTACCTATTGCCAATGTCTTCAATCATGGTCACCTGTCTAACGAGGTTGTATTCTGACGATCTGATCCACCTGCGTCTAAACTTATGCAGATAGCAGACTGCACTGGATGTTGTCGTCTCTGCGACCAGCAGATGGCCATCGCCCTTAGCAGGACACGCGCGATGGCAGATGCCTTGAGTGGCGGCCGGCGACAATGGCAAAAGCCCTAAGCAGTCAATACGCACCTAGATCAGTCAATCGGATGGATCACATTATCAAGATTGTCCAGAGCCGAAACAATAGCCAGCCACGACCGTACACTACATATGTATGGGCTATCGGCCTTAAGTCTTCCATATTCAGTGTAATACTAGTTTTTACACTGGGCTTAATGATGCAATTATCTGCGGCCATTAGCAATGTACAGTACACAACCTGCTAAAATCGGTTGAGGGGGGCGAGCGATTGGCAGGGGTCTAGCCCCTGCTCGGCCCCCCTTGTCTCCGCCCCTGGGTGGCATGTCTGAAGAGGTAGCACGCGGCTCCGGGGTGTAGACCCCCTCATGGACGGCGCCGCCGTCCGCACCTGGAGGGGGGAAACGGCCTCGTCGGGTCTACACAGAGGGGTTCTTGCTGTGGGTTTGGCCTGGACGTTGCTCCCAAGTGTTCCTATGGGCTGACCTACCACAACCGGGTGGAGAGGTCCACTAGTCAAAGCCCGTCCGGGGAAAGTCAAAGGGTTAGATCTCGTGATCAACCGCTATAGGGTTAGGCGGGACAGGGGACCTGGGAGGGTAGCAATGCCAACGGAGCATCTCACCGGGCCTTCATACATGCCTTAAGGTGTGGTGGCATGTCTGAAGAGGCAGCATGCGTCTCCGGGGAGTGGCCCCCTCACGGACCGCGCCGCCGTCGGCACCTAGCACTACTAGAAAAAGGGCTATAGCTAATATAGACATTAGTGGCGCACTATGTATGTGGTGCGCCACTGCCAAATAGTAGTGGCGCACCACACATGGGTGCACCACTAATGTTTATATTACTAATGGCGCACCTTGTGTGTGGTGCGCCACCGCTAAGTTTCTCCTGGGCACACCCCGCTCCCCAGACTTACCAGTGGCGCACCGTGGTTTGGTGCGCCATTACTAGTTTTAACTAGTAATGGCGCACCACACCCACGGTGCGCCACTACTAACAATTTTTTTTCAATTTTTTTTTTCAAAACTAGTAATGGCGCACCACACACCAGGTGCGCCATTAGTAACCCTGGTTACCAATGGCGCATTCTTAGGAGGTGCGCCATTGGTAACCTGAGAGCAGCTAGATATTTTTGACAGCCACCTACCACACTCACTTTCCCCACTTCATTCTCTCCACCTCTACCAAGCTTGGTCTCGGCTGCCTCCTCCTCCTCACCTCATTTGCACCATAGATTCACCCAAATTAAGTGGTTATATTTCCTTTTTTTGATAGGTAAGTAAGGGGAAAGCTTTCTTTATGTTCTAGATCTACTTTTTTCTCCCTCCAACAACGTACACACTTTTTATGGCCTAGATCTACGTATGTTTGTGGTGTTGCATATGTTTGTGTTTGCAGCTACCGGTATTTGAAATGCGATAGTTGCCAATATTTTGCCGGAATGTTGATTCATTTCCGTTTCGGCGAGAATTTGGTACTGTGCATTCTTTTTGGTCCTATTTTTAGGCAAAGTCATGCCAAAAAATTTTTTGGTTCTAAAATATCGTTTTGCTCTACCCCGCAGGCGACCATGGTCCGCACGATGACCGAAGGCATCGTGAATAGGTTTTTGAGCTCCGTGAAGGCCGAGATGCTTCAAAAGAACAAGACGGAGGTAAGATGTCCGTGTCGAAGATGCAAGCTGAAGAGCCTTATGGACCCGGATTCCAGACAGGTGCGGGACCACCTGCTCTTGCATGGTTTCATGGATGGCTATCGGTGGCAAGGTGATGAAGATGATTATGAAGTCGTCCATGGGGGCCGGGCAAGAAATAAGAAAGGGCAGCAAGACAATAGCGGCGAGGGCGGGCGAGAAGATGAAGAATCTCCAGGACATGATCACGAAGTAGATGTAGGACACAGTCATCATGTAGAAGATGCCGGACATGATGGTGAGGAAGATCAAGACGAAGGGCATGATCATGAAGATGAAGATGCCGGAGCAGACGACGATGGACCATCGATGGGCTGGGTGCAGGACCCTCATATTCAAGAGCTGCTTCTCAAGCAGACGGGTAACGCAAGAGCTGCCGCCCGAGAGAAAGCCAAGCTGGATCAACTGGAGATAGACATGGTTACTCCATTGTATGAAGGATGCAGGCCCGAGGATACCCGCCTGAAAGTAACGCTCATGGCTCTGGAGATGAAGGTAAAACACAAAATGACCGACGCATGCTTCGACGAGAACATGTCATTCTGGCACGAACGTCTTCCCAAGGGGAACAAGTGCCCGACCAGTTTCGAGGAGGCGAAGAAAATCGTGTGTCCTCTGGATTTACCGCACGTGAAATACCATGTGTGCATGAACGATTGCATCATTTATCGGGACGAGCACGCGGAGTCTACCATATGTCCGGTGTGCGGCGTCACTCGATACAAGAAGAGGAAGAAAGCTCCTCGAAAAGTGGTGTGGTACTTTCCGATCACTCCTCGTCTGCAGCGGTATTTCGCGGACCCTAAGCTAGCAAAGCTCCTGCGTTGGCACGCGGATAGGGAGGAGAAGAAGCGAGAAGATGACGGAAATGATCCGGAGATAAATAAAAAAGACAAGATGCTGAGTCTCCCTAAGGATGCAAGCCACTGGCAAGCGTTGAACTTCGAACACCCAGAATTTGGGGACGATCCAAGGAACATCATGCTGGGCGTGAGCACCGATGGAGTCAATCCGTTTGGCAGCCAGAGAAGCACACATAGCACCTGGCCTGTGTTTGTGTGGATGTACAACCTTCCCCCCTGGATGTGCATGAAGAGGAAGTACATTCACATGAGTATGCTAATTGAAGGGCCGAAACAACCAGGGAACGACATCAATCTATATCTGGGGCTGCTGAAAGAGGAGCTAGACACGCTGTGGAAAACGCCAGCCATTACGTGGGACGCCGCAGCGAAAGAATATTTCCCTATGAGAGCCGCACTGCTGACGACGGTGCACGACTATCTCGGTTACGGATATGTCGCGGGGCAGGTGGTCCACGGATTTTGTGCATGCGTCAGGTGCATGGATGACACAACGTATTGCCAGCTAGATAGAGATCCCGGGTCTTCAAAAACTGTGTTCATGGGACATCGAAGGTGGCTTCGTGACGATGACGCATGGAGAAAACGCAAGGATCTGTTCGATGGTGAAACCGAACCCCGAAGACGCCCGCGTACGAGGAGCGGCGAGGAAATAGACGAGCTGTTGAAAAATTGGAAAGAGTGCCCACCGCCGGGAAAGAAGCGAAAGGCGCCAGAGCCGCTGCTGAAGGTATGGAAAATGAGGTCTGTTTTCTGGGACTTGCCGTACTAGAAGATCCTCCATGTGCCTCACAGCCTTGATGTCATGCATATCACGAAGAACGTGTGCGAGAGTCTGCTTGGTACCCTGCTCAACATGCCAGAGAGGACCAAAGATGGGCCGAAAGCAAGGGTAGACTTGCAATAAATGGGCATCAGGGAGGAGCTTCACGCAAAACGCCCTAATGATGATGATGAGGCGACGGACACGGAAAGTCGTCGCAAAGGCAAAAAGGCCAAGAAGATCGAATATGACTGCCCTCCCGCCTGCTTCACTCTAAATCAGGAGGAGATCGAGCAGTTTTTCACCTGCCTCGTAGGAGTAAAACTTCCTTACGGTTACGCGGGGAAGATAAGCAGATACCTAGACTCAGCGAAGCAGAAGTTCAGCGGGATGAAGTCTCAGGACTGTCACATGCTGATGACGCAGATACTTCCAGTTGCAATCCATGGGATCATGGACGCGCACGTCCGTGAAACGCTATTTGGCCTATGCAAATTTTTCGACGTCATCTCTCGGAAGTCGGTTGGCGTGAGGCAACTCAGAAGGCTACAGGAAGAGATCGTGGTGATACTATGCGAGCTTGAGATCTACTTCCCGCCCGCATTCTTCGACGTTATGGTGCATCTGCTGGTCCATATCTTGGAGGATATCATCCAACTCGGGCCGACGTTCCTGCACAGCATGATGCCGTTCGAAAGGATGAATGGTGTCATCAAAGGATATGTTCGCAACAGGGCACGTCCAGATGGAAGTATAGCCAAGGGCTTTCTGACCGAAGAGTGCATCTCCTATTGCACGAATTATCTAGGCATCGAGAACCCTATTGGTCTGCCCGTCAACAGGCACCTCGATAGGCTCGCTGGATGGGGTCACCGCGAGGGTCGCCGCGAAATGCATGTTGACTTCAAGGGTCGACTCACCGACTTTGAAAGAGCAAACCTAGTCGCGCTACAACACATAGACGTGGTCGATCCTTGGGTGGTAGAGCACAAAACCTTTATTGAGAAGACGTACAATGACCGAGGCCAACAGAGGACGGATGGAGATATAATCAAAGAGCACAATTCATGTTTCACGCGTTGGTTCAAGGAGAAGCTTCTGTCGTACCCTTTACATGAGGATTCTTCCGCGGAAGAAAAACTCATATTCGCCATGTTACAGGGCGCCGAGCACAACCTGATGACCTATGAGGCGTACGATATCAACGGCTACACATTCTACACCGAGGAAAAGGACATGAAGAGCGATTATCAGAACTCCAGGGTAACAATGGAATCCTACACCGGTAATGACGAGGAAAGATACTACGGAAGGATCGAGGAGATCTGGGAGCTGAGCTACGCAGGAGAGAAGGTCCCAATATTCCGTGTCAGATGGGCCAAGAGCGTCCTAAAAGAAGACCGGTATTTCACCACCATGGTTATACCCGAAGCCAAATCCAAGACCGCGGGCGCAAACGTCACCGCAAAAAATGAGCCATGGATACTGGCTTCCCAAGTGGACCAATGCTTCTTCATTACCGACCCGTCAAAGGCCAGTCGTGTTGTCGTGAGGAGAGGCAAAAGGAACATCATCGGAATGGATGCAGTCGCCAATGAGCAAGACTTTGACAAGTACGGCGACCCGAAGATGGAAGATGACGACGATGATGAAGTACCATACACCACAAGAAGAAGCAGGACCACCCTACCTAAATGACATCCGTTCAAGAGAACTCCATTTGTGAAAAAGAAGGGCAAGAAGATTGTGAAAAGATAGCTAAGACCGAATCACGACGTGTCGGCCGCGTGTGTGTGTGTCAGTGGCAAGCTCAATTATTACATGCAACTAAATTATTACATGTATCACTTGATTTCAACCATGTCATCTAATTCTCAATCTTTGCACAATGGTTTTATCACTCCATTTACATTTTCCTTTTCTTTTATCTTAAATCTTAAATTATTACATGCAACTAAAAATCCAAAAAAATAAAAAAAAGTTAGTAATGGCGCACCAGGAGAAGGTGCGCCATTGCTATCACGGTGTTTACGGCGCACCCCTAAAAGGTGCGCCATTGATATACCCCTTTTTATGGTGCACCCCTAAAAGGTGCGCCATTGCTAACCCAACCGGCTAGCCGCGGCCCAACCCAACTACTAGCCGCCCCTCCCCTCAAAACCTAGCAACCACTCAAAAAAAAACCCTCCCCCTCCCCGCCCTCGCCTCCTCCCTCGTCTCAAACCCTCCGCCTCCCCGCCGCCGCGTCCCCATCCGCGAGCGTCGCCGTCCTTCTCTGCCCTGCCGCCTCCACCGCCGCCTCCTCCTCCCCGCCGCCGCGTCGCCGTCCCCATCCGCGAGCGCCGCCATCCTTCTCTGCTCTGTCGCCAGAAGCCAGAAGGTGCTCCTCCTCCTCCTACTCTTCCTCCTCCTCTCATTTCTATTTTTACTGATGCTCTGTGGTAAAATGACACTATCAGGACTCGGGGCAAGCCATAATACATGTAGGGTGCTTCCAGTGTGTGAAAGAAATCAGTGACTTGGATTTTCTTTAGTTCCCAGTCAAGTCTGTTGTACGTTCTTGTAGAACAGAAGATAAGAATTTGTAAATAAAATGTAGGCATGATTAAATGATCTTCCAGAGTTATGCAATTCTTTAATAATGCTTTAAATCTCCTCTGCTGCTTGCTGAAATAGTACTTCTTCAGTACTGAATATTATACTGTACTGGGCGACTCTGGAGGAAAGTCTAGGAATTTTTATGTGATGAAGCTGTGGTATATAATACTATGGGAAAGCAATGTATATTAGTAAAGTATGTACCTCTTATTGATCCATTCCAATAATATCCCTGAGATTATCTATCTTATCCGTGACAGCAGCTTGAAGCAGTGATCAGGGCCTTTGGCAAAACAGAGGTACAGATTCCACAGATCCGTGCACAAGTCATCTGTTGATTTCCGTTGTTTAAGATTTTGTATTTGATTCGTCTGGCTCGCGCTGTTTATCTGTACTTCTACCATTTCTAGTGTTAGGGTTTGTGATTTTGTTGTACATGTGCACGTATGGTTTGTTGGTTGCTTGTTGGTGGTATTTCTAGGTTTGGGATTCATCTGGCTGTTCCTCTGCCTGTGCATGTGAGTTCTATCATCCCAGTAGTAGTATGATGTACTTGAAATGCATCTGTTCATGTTAATTGTCATGTCATTGAACTTCAGTGGAATTTAACTCTGATTTACACTATGATATAGGACAGGATTCTAATGTAATATTTCTTAAAATTGCTCTGTAATTTACCAACCCTAGATTTGCATTGTAATATACCCCAGATTTTCATTGTGTTTTATATGCTTAATATAACCCTAGATTCTCATGGCATGCCACGATGGCCACTGTGCCGCTGCTGAAATGTTGACAAATAGTTACCCCTTTCTCCTGAAATGTTGATTAATTTCGGTTTCGGTTGAGAATGGGGCACTCCTAGGTCAAGAAAATTAGCAAAGGTCATGCCCAATTTTCTTGACCTAGAAGGTGCCCGATTCTCAACCGAAGCCACCATCTTACAATTAATCATTCTAGCCTTTTTTCCTATTTAGAGCGAACATGGACGACAATGATGAGGCCGGCGGTTCGGGCAAGTCATTCTGGGAGCTGTCCCAGGAGATGGAGGAAGAACCTCACCACTATGAGGACGCCGCGGAAGACACCGATCCCGACTACACAACCCCTAGTGGCGTCGGGGATGACACCACTGATGGTGCCGCCGGGGATGCCACCACTGATGATGGCAGCGCACGCACAGATGGCAGCCAACCGAAGAGGCAACGGAAGGACCGGCGCCCGAACGTGCTCGGCACTGTCAAGGAGGAATTTAATGAAGTGTCCTCCAGTGGGCATGCAACGGCGCCCAAAGAATTAGTCAGTGGGTACGCGGGACAACTCGGGTGCATTCTTCGGAGCACCGTCTCGATCAACACCGAGAACCTAAGGCATCGTGACCGAGGGAATTTATGCAACCTCCTGTCCATGAAGCTGCACGAACGATACAAGTTCCCCGGTGACTTTGCAAACACACGCCTCTCAGGGAATAAAGTGAACATTGCCACCCTCATGAAGATGAGCACGGCCCTGGCTACTTGGAGAGCCGCGGTGAAGAGAAGGATTCTAAGTGGTGATAGTTATGAGAAGATCAAGGAGACAAATCCTTCGATCAGCGAAGCTGACTACCTGGAGTTCAAGATCAAGTGCGAGAGCAAAGCATCCGCGGAATCAAGTCAGTGTGGGAAAGATATGCGGGACTTGAACTTAGGGGTCCACAAACTCGGTCCCGGCTATTACAGAGTGGCGGAACCTATATGGGACAAGGAGGACGCGGAGCATGCCAAGCAAGGCCTACCACCCCTCTTCGATAAATACCATGAAAAGCAGACCAGGAACTATGTCAGGGCCCGGTACAAGGTGGACCCGGTAACAAAGGAGCTTACCACGAATTTGAAGGTGAAGGCGCTTGAGCTTGTTCTGGTAAGGAATACACCCCCGCGTAATTAGCTCCATATGGTTGCATTCTAATTAATGAAGCCAAATTTCTAAATGGTTCACGTTCCTTCCGCAGGAAACTGAAAGCAGTAGCACGGGGTCTCAGAGCTCCCCGTCTGCCCCTTGGGACACCACTTTAAATAGGGCGTTGAACGTAATGAAACACAAGGATAAGTTCATTAAGCCGTCGTCAGCTGGTCGTGCGGCCGGCAAAGGCTTTTCCACGAAATGGTTGGAATACTATAAGGCTGGGCGAAAGGAGAGAAAGACCAGCTCGGTAAGCCAGGAGCGCGAGGTTAAAGAACTCAAGGCACAAGTGGCGCGGATTCCGGAGATAGTCCAAGAGCAAGTGTGAGACCAACTGGGAGTGACAATCACCGCCATTATGCCTATCTTGCTTGAGGGGCTGCAGGCGTGGATTGCGGGCGGCCAACAGGGGTCACCCCCGATTCCCAGCTTCACGGGTAGCAACTCGCACAACGCGCCGGCATTGGTGTCTCCGGCGGAGGTGGCATTGGTGTCTTCGGCGGCGGCGCCGGCATTGGAGCTTAATGCACCCGGGTGTGGGAAGAATACACCGGCCGGCACCTCGGCAGCAAGCGGCCCCTCCGTCACTTGCATGCCCGCCGTTGGCGGTGCCTCGACATTAGCCGAGCTCGACGCCATTACGGTAACTAAGCCTTGGCCGATGACTTCATCTCCTTGCCTTTGACTGGGCATCCCTGACGCCCTACATGTTTTCGCAGGGCGCCGCCGACGTTCCATGCACTCTCCTGCACTTCGTGGACGCCGAGTTGATCGATGTCGCCAAGGCCAACATCGTTCAACCGGGCAACCCCGTGTTCCACGGTAATCCGATGCCACCCACCGTGTATAGGGTTCAACTGGTTCGGGTGCTGCGGGGCTGCGACGACTTGTTACCTCCGTTTTGACCCCCTGTGGCCGACGAAGATGATGTGATGACCCTTAGAGCCTGCTTAAACTGGTCCATGCTTTGGCCGAAGAGCCAGATTCGTTTGGGGGCGGGGGACACCACCCCACAGACAACACCGCCAGTCGTGCCGGCGCCAAGCCATGGCAAGACCGCCGCAACGCTACCGCCGTCAGCTGATCCGGACATGCATATGGCACAGGATCCGGACGACGACGACGGTACATTTTCCAACATCGATAAGTACTTCAATGAACATGGGTACGGTGACGAATTCTTGGGGCCTCCTTCTCAAGAACCCAACCCTGTAAAAGATGATCGCGATCTAGCTGGTACCACGGAGAAACCCAATTGCAATAGGCGTCGTCTGACGTTCAGTTCTCAGGAGACGCCTCCAGCTGCCGCCTTCACTGAGACTCAAATAGCCGAGGTGCGAAATATTATCAGCCCCAACACACTCAAGAAGGTGGTCTCTGAGCAGAACTCGATCCCATTACAGCAGAAGAAGCAGAAGGGACGGAAAAGAAAAAATAACAAGGGTGCGAGCCAGCCGGCACCGAGTACGATCCATACTCAGGACGGGCCACCAATACCTAAGGATATCTCGAGGAGGGTGCATGTGGCGGGTAGGCCGATGCTACCGACTAATCTGCTCAATGCTGCAACCGGTGCTATGCGGAGTCTGCATGACAGTGTTCTTTCTATGGAGAAGCGGTGTCTCTCCGAGAATGATGTGGCATACCCAGTTTTTGTGGCCAAGGTGCCAGAGGGCAAGGGCTTTGTCGATAGCACCATCGGGCGTATGATCGTCATGCGGTTTGATGACATCTTCGCTATGTTTAACCTTCATCCGCTGCACTACACCTTCATTCGGCTATTTTCGCTCAGTATGAAGATGCGGATCATTAGAGACAAGACCCCGGACATCGTGATAGTCGACCCCTTCTACATGCGTGCTAAGATCTTGGGCAGTGCTAGGGACCGGCAAGTCGCGAGTTCATACCTTGAAGGCGTCATTCTGGCAAACCCAGATAAGGATAACTTCCTCGTGCCTTACTTTTCCGAGTAAGTCATCCCCTCACTGCCCCGTAACATATGATTTCTTAGATTTCGATCGTTCTTTTTTTCTAACATTCCGTGTTTTGTGCAGTGACACACATTGCACACTCATCCTCTTAAGCCCGAAATATTCCATGGCCATGTATTTTGACTTCGACCGTCAGCCGAAGAAAGACTACACAAATATGAAGAAAGTTCTTGATGATGCTCTCCCCGGCTACGCCAAATCTGGAGGCACCTTCAGGAGGCCAATTTGTAGGTACGGCAAGCACGTGTTCACCCACGTAACGACGTTCCCCTGCGTCAAGCAGCCGCCTGGCAGTCAGAAGGATGCCTACTATGCCCTCCATCACATGCGGGCAATCGTACGAGACCATAATCACCTTATGCTACCAAATAATCTCAAAGATTGGGCCGCACGCTTGTCGGCAATCCAGGACGAGGACATCAGACAAGAATTCTTTCGCATCCAGGCGGAGTTTGCGGAAATCATCTATCAAGATGTCCTTCGTACCTCGGGGCAGTTCTACCTCAAATATCAACCGTCCAACAGTGAAATAGAAACAACGCTACAAATGCAGGCTGACAACGACCGCACATTCATGACCATCACGAAAGACGGCGGCTTCATCCACGCTCCGGTCCCTTAGTCGAGTCGAAAGTATTGATGCTATGTAGTTCTGAAATATCGATTAGCTCATGTTGTAACTAACTTTAATGAACTTGTATGTCTCTTTAGTTTGGACAGTCGTTCAACTTATATGTAATCGATTCTATTTAATAGTAGGACCATGAATCGTGCTATTAATGTGTTGCTTTTCTCTTCCGATCCTTTTGTTGCATACTTATATATTGCTTATATATTATCTGTGAATTGCTACTAACGTTTTGTTTGTCTAGTGCATAGAGATGCCGTCGTATGTCGTGTACAAGGGTAAGGTTCCCGGAGTCTACGACGACTGGGAGGAGTGTCAGAGACAGGTTCACCGTTTCAGCGGTAACAGTTACAAAGGGTACACACTAGGGCGGAGGCGGAAGCTAGATACGCGCGCTATCTAGCGGGAGAGAGGAGGGAGCGGAGGAGGAACCGGATGAAGACCAGTTTCATCGCGATGATGCTCATCGTGACCGCAGCTCTCTTCTATGTGATGGTAGTTTAGATGATCGATATCGACTTTGTAATGTGACAACAAACTCGGCTAATAAGATGAACTTTGCTAATGTCTCGAGACCTAAACTTGGCTAATGTTTGGACTTTGTTCGCTATTTTGAATTTGGAGACTAATACGATGAATTCTATTGTGTGATGTTTATATTCTGTGCTATAACGTATTTTGTAACCTGTGCAAATACCAGAAAAGCAAAAAATAATAATTCCTAATATTCATAGTAGTGGCGCACCATATTGAGCATTAGTGGCGCACCAAGGCTAAATACCAGTGGCGCATTATGGGGCATAGTAATGGCGCACTTGGGGGCATACGTGAAGGTAAATATGGCCCCCTAGGAGGCATAGTAAAGGCGCACTGTTGGACATAGTAATGGTGCACTATGTGGTGCACCACTATTATCTGGTATACTAATGGCGCACCAGAGGTGCGCCATTACTATTTGTTACTAGTGGCTTGTTAATAGTGGCGCACCTATAGTGCGCCATTATTAGCAAAAACAGGTGCGCCACTAACAGCCTTTTTTCTAGTAGTGTCGAGGGGGGAAACGGCCACATCGGGTCTACACGGAGGGGATCTTGCTGTGGGTTTGGCCCGGACGTTGCTCCCAAGTGTTCCTATGGGCTGACCTACCACAACCGTGTGGTGAGGTCCACTAGTCAAAGCCCGTCCGGGGAAAGTCAAAGGGTTAGATCTCGTGGTCAACCGCTGCAGTGTTAGGCGGGACGGGGGCCCTGGGGGGTAGCAATGCCACCGGAGCGTTGCACCGGGCCCTCATACATGCCTTAAGTTTGGTGGCATGTCTGAAGAGGCAGCACGCGTCTCCGGGGTGTGACCTCCTGCAGCACTTCGCGCGGTCGGCACCTGGAGGGGGTAAACGCGTAGACCGTCGGTCTAACGGCGGTAGGGGTCTGCTGCGGGTTGCCGGACGTTGTTCCGCAATTGTTTATGGTCCGATCCTATACCACAAACCTAGTGGATAGGCGCACTGGTCAAGTTTTAAGGCCCATCCGGGGAAAGTTCAAAGGGGTAGTCTTCGTGGTCAACCTACTTGGGCCGGGTTAGGCAGAGTACAAGGGGTCCTTGGGGGTAGCAGATTCGCATCGGAGTGCACATATCAGACATTCGGGCGCCTCAATACATGCCTTATGGTAGGGGGCAGTTTGAAGAGGCATATCCCCGCAAATACGCGTCTCCAGGTCTTGTGGCCCCCTCAGAGACGGCGCTCGTCGCCGCCCCTGGAGGGGGGCAAAACGGCCGCAGTTCGGGTCTACACGGAAGGGGATCTTGCCTGTGTTGGCGTGCCGAATTCTTGCTCCTAGGTTCCTAGGGTCTTCCTAACCATACAACCGGTTGGAAGATCGTGCACTGTCAAAGCCCGTCGGGATTATGTCAAAGGGTTAGATCTCGGGGATCAAAACGCGCGGGGATTCATAGCAAAGGGACGGGGTGAGGGCTATCGCTGGGTTTGGTTTTATAGTGGAGCGGGGTTGATTGAAGGTGGGGATGGGGTAGAGTGCCGGAGGTTTGTTGTGTGAAGGTCTTCCTGGTAAACGGCTTTGTGGGACTTGTGGTAGGCTTGTTGTCTCAGAGTTGCCCCGTTGAGGTGGTTGCTTCGTACGGGGGATGGGGATATGTGTTCGCGGGTTGTTTTGGGAGCGTCGCACAGGGCCCTCATACATGCCGTAAGGTGTGTGGCATGTCTGAAGAGATTGGCAGCTGTGCTCCGGGGTGTAGCCCCCCTCACGACGGCGCCGCCACCGCACCTTGAGGGGGGAAACGGCCTCGTCGGGTCTCACAGAGGGATCTTGCTGTGGGTTTGGCCGCGACGTTGCTCCACAAGTGGTTCCTATGGGCTGACATACCACAACTGGGTGGAGAGGTCCAGTGGTCAAAGCCCGTCCGGGGAAAGTCAAAGGGTTAGATCTCGTGATCAACCGCTACAGGGTTAGGCGGGACAGGGGCCTTGGAGGGTAGCAATGCCAACGGAGCGTCACACCGGGCCCTCATACATGCCTTAAGGTGTGGTGGCATGTCTGAAGAGGCAGCACGCATCTCCGGGGAGTGGCCCCCCTCACAGACCGTGCCGCCGTCGGCACCTGGAGGGGGGAAACGGCCACGTCGGGTCTACACGGATAGGATCTTGCTGTGGGTTTGGCCCGGACGTTGCTCCCAAGTGTTCCTATGGGCTGACCTACCACAACCGGGTGGTGAGGTCCACTAGTCAAAGCCTGTCCGAGGGAAGTCAAAGGGTTAGATCTCGTGGTCAACCGCTGCAGGGTTTGGCGGGACAGGGGCCCTGGGGGAGTAGCAATGCCATCGGAGCGTCGCACAGGGCCCTCATACATGCCGTAAGGTGTGGTGGCATGTCTGAAGAGGCAGCACGTGACTCCGGGGTGTAGCCCCCCTCACGGACGGCGCCGCCACCGGCACCTGGAGGGGGGAAACGGCCTCGTCGGGTCTACACAGAGGGGATCTTGCTGTGGGTTTGGCCCGGACATTGCTCCCAAGTGTTCCTATGGGCCGACCTACCACAACCAGGTGGAGAGGTCCACTGGTCAAAGCACATCCGGGGAAAGTCAAAGGATTAGATCTCGTGGTCAACCACTGCAGGGTTAGGCAAGACAGGGGCCCTTGGGGGGTAGCATTGCCATCGGAGTGTCGCACTGGGCCCTCATACATGCCTTAAGGTATGGTGGCATGTCTGAAGAGGCAGCACGCGTCTCCGGGGTGTGGCTCCCCTCATGGACGGCGCCGCCGCCGGCCCCTGGAGGGGGCAAACGGCCGCGTCGGGTCTACACGGAGGGGATCTTGCTGTGGGTTTGGCCCGAACCTTGCTCCTAAGTGTTCGTATGGGCTGACCTACCACAACCGGGTGGAGAGATCCACTGGTCAAAGCCCGTCCGGGGAAAGTCAAAGGGTTAGATCTCGTGGTCAACCGCTGCAGGGTTTGGCGGGACAGGGGCCCTGGGGGAGTAGCAATGCCATCGGAGCGTCGCACAGGGCCCTCATACATGCCGTAAGGTGTGGTGGCATGTCTGAAGAGGCAGCACGTGACTCCGGGGTGTAGCCCCCCTCACGGACGGCGCCGCCACCGGCACCTGGAGGGGGGAAACGGCCTCGTCGGGTCTACACAGAGGGGATCTTGCTGTGGGTTTGGCCCGGACATTGCTCCCAAGTGTTCCTATGGGCTGACATACCACAACTGGGTGGAGAGGTCCAGTGGTCAAAGCCCATCCGGGGAAAGTCAAAGGGTTAGATCTCTTGATCAACCGCTACAGGGTTAGGCGGGACAGGGGCCTGGGAGGGTAGCAATGCCAACGGAGCGTCACACCGGGCCCTCATACATGCCTTAAGGTGTGGTGGCATGTCTGAGATCAGGCACCGTCCCGGGGAGTGGCCCCCTCACAGACCGTGGCCCGTCGGCACCTGGAGGGGGAACGGCCACGTCGGTCTACACGGATGGATCTTGCTTGTGGGTTTGTGCCCGGACGTTGCTCCCAAGTGTTCCTATGGGCTGACCTACCACAACCGGGTGGTGAGGTCCACTAGTCAAAGCCTGTCCGAGGGAAGTCAAAGGGTTTGATCTCGTGGCCAACCACTGCAGGGTTAGGCGGGACGGAGGCCTTGGGGGTAGCAATGCCACCGGAGCGTCGCACCGGGCCCTCATACATGCCATAACGTGTGGTGGCATGTCTGAAGAGTCAGCACGCGTCTCCGGGGTGTGGCCCCCCTCACGGACGGCGCCGCCGTCGGCCCCTGGAGGGGGCAAACTTCCGCGTCGGGTCTACACTTAGGGGATCTTGCTGTGGGTTTGGCCCAGACGTTGCTCCCAAGTGTTCCTATGGGCTGACCTACCACAACCGGGTGGAGCGGTCCACTGGTCAAAGCCCGTCCGGGGAAAGTCAAATGGTAAGATCTCGTGGTCAACCACTGCAGGGTTAGGCGGGACGGGGGCCTTGGGGGAGTAGCAATGCCACCGGAGCGTCGCACCGGGCCCTCATACATGCCTTAAGGTGTGGTGGCATGTCTGAAGAGGCACCACCACTAGTAGTAAAAGGCCCATTTGTCCCGGTTCCAGAGGCCCATTTGTCCCGGTTCTAGAACCGGGACTAAAGGGTCAGGACCAAAGCACAACACCTTTAGTCCTGGTTCGCTTACGAACCGGGATAGATGTGGCTCCCCGTGGCCACTGCGGCAAGCCCAGGCAGGAGGGCCTTTAGTCCCAGTTGGTAACACCAACCGAGACCAAAGAGCATCCACGCGTCAGCAGCTCAGGAGCTGGGGGTTTTGTTTTTTTTCTGAAAGAGGGGGGGGGGGTTGGGGGTTTTGTAGGGTTAATTTAGGGGTTTCATATATTGTGTTAGCTAGCTAATAGAGAGAAGTGTCCTCTCTTATCTCCGTGCTTGGTCGACGCTACGTTCTATACGTATAGAGAGGACTCGACACGCTAGCTAGTAAGCAAATGAAGGAAACCATGAAGTACACAAGATCGTGATGAACATATACAGAGAGAAGTGATCGACCTCCTCCTTCTCCCAGAGATTGGTCGAACAACAAGTTTTCATATATCTATCCGACGCTACTAGCTACATATATACAATATAAGATCTCTTACAATCCCTAACATCTGATATCAAGTTCCACATGGTATTCTCCCGCTGGATTGATATCGTGGTCAAGAAAGAATCCCGCCAATTCCTCTTGAATTGCTTTTATGCGATCTTGTGGTAGGAGTTCATCCCGCATCTGCCAAATCTAATTTGAAGAAGGGGGTCAATACATATATATGAATGAAACTCAACACAAATGATGGTAATAAAATAAAATTGGGAATATTATTGCTTATGCACTTCATATTGTTTTTCAGAGTAGCCCCGCTTAGTGGTCGTCGCGTTGTAGATGTACTCGCAAACGTAGTATCCACAAAAATTATTCCCTCCTTCCTGCCACAACCACTTTATGAGAAATAGAGGTCAATCAAACTGATAATCAAGCATTATAAATGGTATTGATGAAACTAGCTAGAATCAATGGGAGATGCGTGGAACTAGCTAGTAGTACTTACTTTCGGGTGTGTAAATCGCAGCTCCCCCGGCAGTCCCGGAGCTTCTGCGGTGAACACTTTCCAAACCCTGCGAGACAAAGAAAATAATTACTTGATATCAGGAAATGAACAAAGTTGCTGATATGGTGCGATAATGATCGATTGAACTTACTTCTGGAGCATTTCAGTAATGGCCGCATACTCCTCGGGATCTTTTCGTCCTGAGTCTAAGACGGTTACTAGTCCCTGCTCAAGCTTAATCTCTAGGAGAATAAAGTGGAAGCTGCGCACACATGCATAACTCATCAATTAGATTACTATAACCTCGAGTAATAATGGAAACCGAATATGCAGAAGACAGTAACACTCACTTGAAGTTGTAAGGAAAGAGTATTTTATCTTTGTTTTGATTTTTAAGCAACGATTGTAGCAAGTTGGCCTCAGTTTCTTTCGCATTATATTTAACCGTCCATTCATCTATGAGATTTGTGTTAATGAACCCAATATCATAGATTTATGCATTTCTGCATTCGACGATCTTCAATCTGCATAATATAGTGAGGTTAATTATATATACATGCAATGAAAGAGCTGAGCTATATATAGAGACTTAATTACAGAAGTATAGTACTTACAAATAGTAGCAAGTGATGATTATTTTATCGAGGTCCTTTTGATTGAAAAACTGGAAGAACTCCTCAAATGGAACAAAAAACAGATCAATTCCAACGAGGTCGTGCTCCTCTTTAACTCTCAGCGTCAAAATATCCTTCCCAGACTTGCAGGTGTCCATGTACCACTTATGGAATCTTCGCATCATTGTTGTTAAAGGAGGATCACCAGGTCTGACGAGAGGCTTCCCGTACCGGTATTTGTGTTCGTCCACCTCCATTGTATCAAAATGTGCATCGTCGGGCAGGTAATCACCAGCAATGGTACCGGGCAGCATCCCCTGCAGATTTGCGACAATATCGCTAGACACCTTGAGTGGGGGGCATGATTGGTTTGCCTGTACGCCGAGCTGGGGAATTTTGTTCCCACTTCTTCGTTCTTGTAACCTTTTGTCACTTGAAGTAGTTCCCGACCGGCGCGCTCCTTCCATTGCCTTTTTAAGAGCGCGGACATGGTTTTCATCCGGCGAAGGCGGTGGTGGTCGCTTCAGGTTCTTGAAAGTGCGCTTCAATTTCACCGGATCTATCTTCTCCTCCAGAGGTGGATTTTTCTTTGCAAAAAAGTCCTTCACTTGGGCTTGACAGATCTCCTTGTTTTCCTCCTTGGTCATCTCGTATGGTAACTTCTCTAGCGGCTTGAGAGATGGACCGAATATGTATTGCCTCCCGCCTCTGGCTGTACTGCTAGACGCTGGAGCAGCCGGAGCGGCTGCGGCTGTCTTCCTTCATTGCTTACGAGGCAGAGAAGGAGGCGGAGTGCTACGACGCGCCGGAGCAGCCGAAGCAGCGGCGGTTGTCTTCCGCTGTTGCTGACGAGGCGGAGAAGGAGGCGGGCTGCTTGGATGCGCGGGCGCAGGCAGAGAAGGAGGCAGAGTGCCGCCACGTGCCGGATCAGCCGGAGAAGGAGGCGGACTGCCCTGATCACTCGCCGGAGGAGGAGGTGGCGCAGTGCCCTGACTCGCCGGAGGAGGAGGAGGAGGCGTCCAGTTCGGAAGGTTGATGAGCTCCTTCCACCATAGACATGGCGTCTTCAGAGCAAGACCCAGCTGAGTCTCCCCTTCACCGGTAGGGTGGTCAAGCTCGAGCTCTTCAAATCCCTCCGTTATTTCATCGACCATCACAACAGCATAGCCTTGTGGAATCGGAAGGCAGTGAAAACTTGCGTCGGGTTGAGGAGGTGCAACAGAGCCGACAGCCGCCTTGATTTGAGGTGCTACCATTGCGTCATAAGGTGGCAATCTTGAGCGTCCGTGATAGCATCCACGGGGTAGCTGGGAGCCGTGAAGTCAGGCTGCTGAAGGAGCTCAGTGGAAGCCACGCTGCTTCTCCGCTGAGATGGTGGGGTAGCTCCGGCAGGTCGCTGGCTCTGAACTAGTAGTGCTTGTTCCTCTAGCGCTCGTACCCTTGCATTCAGCTTCTGCAGTTCGGTCTGCTCCACTTTCCTCCTCCTCTCCCGGGTTTTGTAACCACCTGCGCCGGGAAACGCAACCTTCCACGCAACAGAGCCTGGCGTGCCACGTGTTCGCCCAGGGTGCTCAGGATTCCCGAGGGACTGTGTGAGCTCGTCGTTCTCTCTGTCGGGAATGAACGTCCCTTGCTGCTCTGCGACGATATACTTCTGAAGCTTCTTGACGGGTATTTCAAGTTGCTCCTTCGTCCAACGGCACTTCCCTGTTTTAGGGTCCAAGCTTCCCCCAACCCCGAAGAACCAAGTCCTTGAACGGTCTGGCTAGTTCAATGTCTCTGGTTCGACCCCTTTATCAAGCCGGTCCTTCTCAGCCTTGTCCCACAACGGCCGGGATTTGAGGTAGCCACCTGACCCCGTGCGATGGTGATGCTCCTTCTTTGCAGCATTTTTCTTGTTTGTCGCTGACATCTTCTTACTCTTCTTCGATGTCTTGTGGGCCACAAATGCGGGCCAGTGATCTCTTATCTGCTCAAATCGGCCGGTGAATTCTGGAGTCTTCCCTTTGTCGACAAATGTTGATTTCAACTCATTCTTCCACCTCCTGAATAGATCTGCCATCTTCTTAAGAGCATGAGCCTTGACAAATGGCTCTATAACTGGCTTATCTGGATCCTCCTCTAGCGGTAGGGTGAAATTTGCCTTCAGCGCGGTCCAAAGATCATCTTTTTGTCTATCGTTGACAAAAGACACTTGAGGGTCTTCACTCTTAGGCTTATTCCATTGGTGGATGCTGATCGGGATCATGTCCCTAACAAGAACCCCGCACTGAGCAGAAAATGCTTCCTTGGTCTGGCTGGGTTAGATCGGTTGGCCATCGCCCTTGATTGCTGTGATCGTGAACCTTTCATCCTGGCGCAACCTTTTCTTCGGGCCTCATCTCGTTACCGAAGTTTGGCTTGATCCGGAGGGCTAGAAAAAGAAGAAAGAAGAGAGTTAATATGTGTACATACCAAAATAATTAATGCATCAATTAGCTAGTCAGCAGAGGCTTAATTAATATATATACCTCGCCAGACTTTGCAACATCTCCTTCCTCCGTTCGCTCACTGGAGCAGTCATCACGGTCTCCTTCTTCCACCGGCATTCCATCACCGGAGCCATCATAATCATGTCCTTCCACATCCATTGTTCGATCAACGGAGACTGCTTCACCCTCTCCTTCCAGACCATCGGTGTTGTTGAGAAACGACAAGACATCACCTCCGCCGAGGATTATGTCCCCCAACAACTGTTCTGCTTCGATGTCTCGGTGCTCCATAGTTTTTGCAAATATTACAACATGGCAATTAATATACAAACATGACAGATGGATATATTAGTGCAAACGTAGACCTAGCTAGCTCGACGCTTCTACGGTTTGGGGTGGCCTCGACAATGCTTCTAGGGTTTGGGGTGGCCTATGCAATGGTTCTAGGGTTTGGGGTGGCCTCGACAATGCTTCTAGGGTTTGGGTCGGACCGCCTCTCTCATGACAGACAACGTGACATATAGAAGAATATATATATATATAGATGAGATCAGAAAAAAATTCGATCAACTTGTGCACATCCATAATGGGGGCATTCTTGATAAATCTGGACCCTCGACCCCCTGGACGACCCTCGACCCCTCGGCGACCCTCGACCCTCTACCCTAGTTCACGACCCTCGACCGCTCGGCGATCCACGACCCTCTACCCTAGTTCACGACCCTCGACCGCTCGGCGATCCACGACCCTCTACCCTAGTTCCCGACCCTCGACCCCCTCATGTCATGTTTGTCTAGAGTCAAAGGATTCAACAAAACCATGTCTTCATCATTAGGTGAAAGTAACAGGCAACCTCGAACCTTCCGCCGCCCCGACCCTCGACCGCTCGGCGTTCCTCGACCCTCGACCCCTCGACGACCCTCGACCCTCGAACCTTCGGTGACCCTCGACCCTCTACCCTAGTTCCCGACCCTCGACCGCTCGGCGATCCTCGACACCCTCGTTCCCGATAAAAATTAAGAAGAGGAAGAAGAAGAAAAAACAAAAGAGGAGAAGAAGGAGAAGAAAAAAAAGAAGGAGCTCTATTCCTTCTTCTTCTCCTTTTTTTTCTTCTTCTTCCTCTTCTTATTTTTTTCTCCTCTTATTCCTCTCCTCTTCTTCTCCTTCTTTCTCTTCTTTTTTTTTCCTCTTCTTCTCTTTTTTCTCCCCTTTTTCCTCTCCTTCTTTTTCTTCCCTTCTTCCTTCTTCCTCTTTTCCATACATATAAAAAGTTTAAAAAATACATACATGCATACAAAAAATACATAGATACATATAAAAAGAAAACATATATATATATAAGCATATATAAAAAAAATCAACACGACGGCGGGGCAGGGGCGCGAGCCAAATCTAAAGAAGAGGGGGTCAATACATATAATATTGAGAACTCACACCAAATGATGGTAATAAAATAAAATTGGGATATTATTGCTTATCACTTCATATGTTTTCAGAGTAGCCCGCTTAGTGGTCGTCGCGTGTAGATGTACTCGCAAACGTAGTATCCACAAATTATTCCTCCTCCTGCCACAACCACTTTATAGAAATAGAGGTCAATACAAAGATAATAAACACTTATAATGGTATTGATGAAACTAGCTAGAATCAATGAGATGCGTGGAACTAGCTAGTAGTACTTACTTCGGGTGTGTAATCGCAGCTCGCAGCTCCCCGGCACGTCCCGAGCTTTCGGCGGTGAACACTTTCCAACCTGCGAACAAAGAAATAATTCATTGATATCAGGAAATGAACAAAGTTGCTGATATGGTGCGATAATGATCGTTGAACTTACTTTGGAGCATTATCGTAATGGCCGCATACTCCTCGGGATCTTTTCGTCCTGAGTCTAAGACGGTTACTAGTCCCTGCTCAAGCTTAATCTCTAGAGAATAAAGTGGAAGCTGCGCACACATGCATAACTCATCAATTAGATTACTATAACCTCGAGTAATAATGGAAACCGAATATGCAGAAGACAGTAACACTCACTTGAAGTTGTAGAAAGAGATTTTATCTTTGTTTTGATTTTAAGCAACGATTGTGCAAGTTGGCCTCAGTTTTCTTCGCATTATTTTAACCTCCATTCATCTATGAGATTTGTGTTAATGAACCCAATATCATAGATTTAGCATTTCTGCATTCGACGATCTTCAATCTGCATAATATAGTGAGGTTAATTTAATATACATGCAATGAAAGAGCTGAGCTATTATAGAGACTTAATACAGAATTATAGTACTTACAAATAGTAGCAAGTGATGATATTTTATCGAGGTCCTTTTGATGAAAAACTGGAAGAACCCTCAAATGGAACAAAAAACAGATCAATTCCAACGAGGGTCGTGCTCCTCTTTAACTCTCAGCGTCAAAATATCCTTCCCGACTGCAGGTGTCCAGTGTCCACTTATGGAATCTTCGCATCATTGTTGTTAAAGGAGATCACCAGGTCTGACGAGAGGCTTCCGTTACCGGTATTTGTGTTCGTCCACCTCCATTGTATCAAAATGTGCATCGTCGGGCAGGTAATCCCACATGCTACACCGGCAGCATCCCCTGCATATTTCGACAATATCGCTAGACACCTTGAGTGGGGGGCATGATTGGTTGCCTGTACGCCGAGCTGGGGAATTTTGTTCCACTTCTTTCGTTCTTAGTAACCTTTTGTCCACTTAGAATTCCCGACCGGCGCGCTCCTTCCATTGCCTTTTAAGAGCGCGACATGCAGTTTTCATCGCGCGAAGCGGTGGTGGTCGCTTCAGTTCTTGAAAGTGCCTTCAATTTCACCGGATCTATCTTCTCCTCCAGAGGTGGATTTTTCTTTGCAAAAAAGTCCTTCTGGGTTGACAGATCCCTTGTTTTCCTCCTTGTCATCTCGTATGGTAACTTCTCTAGCGGCTTGAGAGATGGACCGAATATTATTGCCTCCCGCCTCTGGCTGTACTGCTAGACGCTGGAGCAGCCGGACGGCTCGGCTGTCTTCCTTCATTGCTTACGAGGCAGAGAAGGAGGCGGAGTGCTACGACGCGCCGAGCAGCCGAAGCAGCGGCGGTTGTCTTCCGCTGTTGCTGACGAGGCGGAGAAGGAGGCGGGTGCTTGGATGCGCGGGCGCAGGCAGAGAGGAGGCAATTGCCGCCACGTGCCGGATCAGCCGAGAAGGAGCGGACTGCCTGATCACTCGCCGGAGGAGGAGGTGGCGCAGTGCCCTGACTCGCCGGAGGAGGAGGAAGGCGTCCAGTTCGGAAGGTTGATGAGCTCCTTCCACCATAGACATGGCGTCTTCAGAGCAAGACCCAGCTGAGTCTCCCCTCTCAACCGGTAGGTGGTCAAGCTCGAGCTCTTCAAATCCCTCCGTTATTTCATCGACCATCACAACAGCATAGCCTTGTGAATCGGAAGGCAGTGAAAACTTGCGTCGGGTTAGGAGGTGCAACAGAGCACGCACCGCCTTGATTTGAGGTGCTACCATTGCGTCATAAGTGCAATCTTGAGCGTCCGTGGATAGCATCCACGGGGTAGCTGGGAGCCGTGAAGTCAGGCTGCTGAAGGAGCTCAGTGGAAGCCACGCTGCTCTCTCCGCTGAGATGGTGGGGTACTCCGCAGGGGTCGCTGGCTCTCGATAGTAGTGCTTGTTCCTCTAGCGCTCGTACCCTTGCATTCAGCTTCTGCAGTTCGGTCTGCTCCACTTTTCCTCCTCCTCTCCCGGGTTTGGTACACCTGCGCCGGGAAACGCAACCTTCCACGCAACAGAGCCTGGCGTGCCACGTGTTCGCCCAGGGTGCTCAGGATTCCCGAGGGACTGTTGAGCTCGTCGTTCTCTCTGTCGGGAATGAACGTCCCTTGCTGCTCTGCGACATATACTTCTGAAGCTTCTTGACGGGTATTTCAAGTTGCTCCTTCGTCCACGGCACTTCCCTGTTTTGGGTCCAGCTTCCCCCAACCCCGAAGAACCAAGTCCTTGAACGGTCTGGCTAGTTCAATGTCTCTGGTTCGACCCCTTTATCAAGCCGGTCCTTCTCAGCCTTGTCCCACAACGGCCGGATTTAGGTAGCCACCTGACCCCGTGCGATGTGATGCTCCTTCTTTGCAGCATTTTTCTGTTTGTCGCTGACATCCCTTCTTACTCTTCTTCGATGTCTTGTGGGCCACAAATGCGGCCATGATCTCTTATCTGCTCAAATCGGCCGGTGAATTCTGGGAGTCTTCCCTTTGTCGACAAATGTTGATTTCAACTCATTCTTCCACCTCCTGAATAGATCTGCCATCTTCTTAAGGCATGAGCCTTGACAAATGGCTCTATACTGGCTTATCTGGATCCTCCTCTAGCGGTAGGGTAATTTGCCTTCAGCGCGGTCCAAAGATCATCTTTTTGTCTATCGTTGACAAAAGACACTTGAGGGTCTTCACTCTTAGGCTTATTCCATTGGTGGATGCTGATCGGGATCATGTCCCTAACAAGAACCCCGCACTGAGCAAAAATGCTCCTTGGTCTGGCTGGGTTAGATCGGTTGGCCATCGCCCTTGATTGCTGTGATCGTGAACCTTTCATCCTGCTGCGCAACCTTTTCTTCGGGCCTCATCTCGTTACCGAAGTTTGGCTTGATCCGGGCTAGAAAAAGAAGAAAGAAGAGAGTTATATGTGTACATACCAAAATAATTAATGCATCAATTAGCTAGTCAGCAAGAGCTTAATTAATATAATACCTCGCCAGACTTTGCAACATCTCCTTCCTCCGTTCGTCTCACTGGAGCAGTCATCACGTCTCCTTCTTCCACCGGCATTCATCACCGAGCCATCATAATCATGTCCTTCCACATCCATTGTTCGATCAACGAGACTGCCTTCCACCCTCCTTCCAGACCATCGTGTTGTGAGAAACGACAAGACATCACCTCCGCCGAGGATTATGTCCCCCAACAACTGTTCCTTCGATGTCTCGGTCTCCATAGTTTTTGCAATATTACAACATGGCAATTAATTACAAACATGACAGATGGATATTAGTGCAAACGTAGACCTAGCTAGCTCGACGCTTCTACGGTTTGGGGTGGCCTCGACAATGCTTCTAGGGTTTGGGTGGCCTATGCAATGGTTCTAGGGTTTGGGGTGGCCTCGACAATCTTCTAGGGTTTGGGTCGGACCGCCTCTCTCATGACAGACAACGTGACATATAGAAGAATTATATATATATAGATGAGATCAGAAAAAATTCGATCAACTTGTGCACATCCATAATGGGGCATTCTTGATAAATCTGGACCCTCGACCCCCTGGACGACCCTCGACCCCTCGCGACCCTCGCCCCTCTACCCTAGTTCACGACCTCCGCCGCTGCGCGATCCACGACCCTCTACCCTAGTTCACGACCCTCGACCGCTCGGCGATCCACGACCCTCTACCCTAGTTCCCGACCCTCGACCCCCTCATGTCATGTTTGTCTAGAGTCAAAGGATTCAACAAAACCATGTCTTCATCATTAGGTGAAAGTAACAGGCAACCTCGAACCTTCCGCCGCCCCGACCCTCGATCGCACGTAGTTCCTCGACCCTCCACCCCTCGACGACCCTCGACCCTCGAACCAACGGCGACCCTCGACCCCTCGGTGACCCTCGACCCTCTACCCTAGTTCCCGACCCTCGACCGCTCGGCGATCCTCGACACCCTCGTTCCCGATAAAAATTAAGAAGAGGAAGAAGAAGAAAAAACAAAAGAGGAGAAGAAGAAAAAATAGATTAAAAATCCTCTATTTTCTTCTTCTTCTTCCCGTTCAATACTTTGACACAAGGCAACCTCGAACCTTCTGCCGCCCCGACCCTTGACCGCTCGGCGTTCCTCGACCCTCGACCCCTCCACGACCCTCGACCCTCGAACCTTCGGCGACCCTCGACCCCTCGGTGACCCTCGACCCTCTACCCTAGTTCCCGACCCTCGACCGCTCGGCAATCTCGACACCTCGTTCCCAATAAAATTTAAGAAGAGGAAGAAAAAAAACAAAAGAGGAGAAGAAGAAAAAAAGGAGAAGAAGAAGGAATAGAGGAGAAGAGAAAAATTAGATTAAAAATATTAATCTATTTTTTCTTCTTCTCCTCTATTCCTTCTTCTTCTCCTCTTTTTTTTCTTCTTCTTCCCGTTCAATACTTTGACACAAGGCACCTCGAACCTTCCGCCGCCCCACCCTCGACCGCTCGGCGTTCCTTGACCCCTCAACCCCTCGACCCTCGAACCTTCGGCGACCCTCGACCCCTCGGTGACCCTCGACCCTCTACCCTAGTTCCGACCCTCGACCGCTCGCGATCCTCGACACCCTCGTTCCCAATAAAAATTAAGAAGAGGAAGAAGAAGAAAAAACAAAAGAGGAGAGGAAGAAAAAAAAGGAGAAGAAGGACTAGAGGAGAAGAAGAAAAAATAGATTAAAAATATTAATCTATTTTTTCTTCTTCTCCTCTATTCCTTCTTCTTCTCCTCTTTTTTTTCTTCTTCTTCCCGTTCAATACTTTTACACAAGGCAACCTCGAACCTTCCGCCGCCCCGACCCCTCGACCGCTCGACGTTCCTCGACCCTCGACCCCTCGACGACCGTCGACCCTTGAACCTTCGGTGACCCTCGACCCTCTACCCTAGTTCCCGACCCTCGACCACTCGGCGATCCTCGACAACCTCGTTCTCGATAAAAATTAAGAAGATGAAGAAGAAGAAAAAACAAAAGAGGAGAAGAAGAAAAAAAAAGAAGGAGAAGAAGAAAAAAAAAGAAGAAGAAGAAAAAAGAGAGAAGAAGAAGGAATAGACTCCTCTATTCCTAGACTCCTCTATTCCTTCTTTTCT
Organism: Thinopyrum elongatum; assembly: GCA_011799875.1. Lineage (NCBI taxonomy): Eukaryota > Viridiplantae > Streptophyta > Magnoliopsida > Poales > Poaceae > Thinopyrum > Thinopyrum elongatum. The sequence continues at coordinate 28,318 of JAAAXO010000403.1, forward strand.
TCTTTTTTTTTCTTCTTCTTCCTCCTCTTATTTTTTTTTCTCCTCTTCTTCTCTTCTTCTTCTCCTTCTTTCTCTTCTTATTTTTTCTCCTCTTCTTCTCTTTTTTCTCCCCTTTTTCCTCTCCTTCTTTTTCTTCCCTTCTTCCTTCTTCCTCTTTTCCATAAATATAAAAAGTTTAAAAAATACATACATGCATACAAAAAATACATACATACATACATACATATAAAAAGAAAACATATATATAAAGCATATATAAAAAAAATCAACGCGGCGGCGAGCCAGGGGCGCGCTGCTCACAGCGGATGCGTCGGGGCGGGCGTCGGGGCGCCGGCGTCGGGGGCGGGCGGCGTCGGCGGCAGGGCGGGCGGCGTCGGCGGCGGGCGGCTTCGGTGGCGGGCGGCGTCGGCGGCGGGGGGGGCGGCATCGGGGCGGGCGGCGTCGGCGGCGGGGCAGGCGGCGTCGGGCCTGGCGGCGTCGGCGGCGGGGCAGGGGCGGGCAGGAGAAGAAGTGATTTTGGAGAAAATTTCTAAGTGTTTGCTTATATAGACGAAACATTGGTCTCGGTCGTGGCACAAACCGGGACCAATACCCCCCTTTGGTCCCGGTTCGTGCAACCAACCAGGACCAAAGGTCTCTTTTCAGCAGCCCAAAAGGTGGGAAACAGACACCATTGGTCCCGGTTGGTGGCACGAACCGGCACCAAAGGGGGGGCATTGGTCCCTGTTTGTTCCACCAACCGGGACCAATGCCCCCCTTTCGTCCCGGTTGGTGCTACCAACCGGTACCAAAGGCCTTGCGTTGGTGCGGTGCGGTGGGATGTTTAGTCCCACCTCGCTAGTTGAGACAGCTCGAGAGTGGTTTATAAGCGCTGCTGCGCCGACCCTCTGGAGCTCCTCTCAACTGCAGGCTTTCTGGCCTTCTATGCTACACTTTGCCCGTGGGCCTGCTGGGCCTCTACGGGCCTGAATCCTGGCCCATGGATGGGTTTCTAGTTGTATTCAGGCCATGGTGGCCCAGTAGGTGGCATTTTTTTTATTTTTTTTCTAGTTTTTTTGTTTTCTTTTTTGCTTTATTTATTTTATTTTGTTTCTACTTACAACAAAATACAAACTGTTTTTCAGTGATTCTTTTTGCTTTTAGGTAATAAAAATTATAAACTTGCTGTTAGTGCCATTAGTTTTCCAATTTAAATAGTTTAAATTTGAATTCTTTGAAA
>JAAAXO010000404.1:0-38018 GCA_011799875.1 Thinopyrum elongatum
TATATATATATATGTATATATATATGTGTGTGTGTATATATATATACACACACACATACATATATATATATATATATATATATATATATGAATGAAACTCAACCCAATTGATGGTAATAAAATAAATTTGTTAATATTATTTAGGTACTTCAAGTTTTTTAAGAGATTTGCCTGTCTCAGAGGTCATTTGGCGAATGAACTCGCAAACGTAGTATCCACGTAAGTTAATCCTGGATCCCTGCCTCGAGCACTTTACGAGAATAGAGTTCAATCAAAATAATAATCAAGCATGATAGTAGTATTGAAACTAGAATTAAAGAGATGCGCAGACCTAGCTAGTGCTACTTACACTGAGTTGTTCAAATCGCAGCTCCTCTCTTCATCCACCCCTAACCTGCTTGGTGAACTCTTTCCAAACCTTGCCCGGTAAAGAAAATGAATAAATGAGTTATTAATTATTTGATATCAGGAAATGAACGATAGTTGCCGATATAGTGAGATAATGATTGAAATTACCTATGGAGAATTTTTTTCAGGTCCGCCCATATCTCAGGGTCTTTACGTAACGAGTCCATGACAAGTACTTTTCCTGCGTCAAACTGAATGACTAGCAGAATAAAGTAGAAACTGCGCACGCATAGCTCATCAATTACACTTAACATCGAGTAAGCGAAACAGAATGATGTGTACAAAACAGTATAACACTCACTGGAAGTTGTAAGGAAATAGTATTTCCCTTTTAGTTTGTTGTTCAATTAACGCCCTTAGCAAGATCTTCTCTGTATCGTTGGCGTACAATTTTACCATAGCTTCATGAATAGTATTTGGGTTAATGAACCCAATGTCATAGATTTGTCCTCTTTTGCATTCGAGGATCTTCTTTCTGCATAATATATATAGTGAGGATAATTATACATACAATGAACGAGCTGAGTTAGAGACTTAATTACAGAAATGATACTTACAAACAATAGCAACTTACGATAGATTTGTCGATGACGTCTTGATTGTATAACTGAAATAATTCTTTAAAGTCAATGTAAATCTCCTCGTCTCCATTGCAGTAATACTCATCTTTAATTCCCGCAATGATATAGTTGCTCTCTTGCTTTGAGGCTTCCAAGTACCAGTCATGCAATCTTCGCATCATCGTTGGTAGATGCGGAAGCTCATCAGGTTTGATGAGAGGCTTCCCGTACTCGAATTTAAAGGCTAACTCAGCCATTTCGAACTGTACCTCATCGCCTAAGTAATCGCCAAGAGTGAAACCAGGATCAGCAGCCGCTACCCCCGGATCATTAGCGATATCGGTAAACACCTTGAGCGGGGGCACGATTGGTTTTTATGTTCGCCGAGCTGGGGAATTGTTTTCTCCCTTGCACTACTGCTACTTCCCGACCGCTTCTGTGGATCTCTATATGACTTTACAATAGAGCGGTCATAGTCTGATAGCAGCAGAGGCGGCGGAGGTTTTGTAAGGTTTTCCAGCAAGCGCCTTACTTTTACCGGATCTATTTTCTCCGTTGGATCTGGACGGGTCGGTGCAAGCTGGCGTTTCACGTCGGCAGCCACGATCTCCTTGGTTTCCTCCTCGGCCGTAGGTACACATCAATGTCATTGCCAGGTTGCTTAGAACCTTGGATGAGCACTGGCATCATAATGAACTTCCGCTTCATGCACAACCAAGGAGGAAGGTTATAGATACATAGAGTTACGGGTCAGGTGCTATGATTCCTGCACTGCTCCCGAAAAGGATTAATGCCATCTGCACTTATACCAAACCATAAGTTCCTTGCATCACCTGCAAACTCCGGCCACTTTCTCTCGATTTTTCTCCACTGCGACCCATCAGTGGGTACTCTCAACATCTCGTCTTTCTTACGGTCTTCTTTGTGCCATCACAACAACTTGGTATGCTCTTTGTTTCTGAACAGACTTTTCAACCGTGGTATTATAGGAGCATACCACATCACCCTGACAGGAACCCTCTTCCTGGGGCACACACCCTCAACATCACCAGGGTCATCTCGTCTGATCTTGTACCGCAATGCACCGCATACCGGGCATGCATTCAAATTCTCATAGTCCTCACCGCGGTAGAGGATGCTGTCATTAGGGTATGCATGTATCTTCTGCACCTCTAATCCTAGAGGGCAGAGAACCTTCTTTACTTCGTACATACTGTTAGGCAATTCGTTATCCTTCGGAAGTTTCTTCTTCATTATTTTCAGTAACTTCCCAAATCCCTTGTCGGATAAACCATTCTCTGCCTTCCATTTGCAGCAATTCCAGTGTAGTACCGAGCTTTGTGTTGCCATCTTCGCAATTTGGGTACAACCGTTTTTTGTGATCCTCTAACATGCGATCGAACTTCAACTTCTTCCTTTCACTTTCGCATTCTCTCTGTGCATCAACAATGACCCGGTGAAGATCATCAGCGGGCACATCTGGTGCCTCTTGATCTTTACCTTCCCCCGTTGCAGTATCACCGTATTCAGGGAACATAGGACAGTTGTCATCACCCTCTTCTTCTTCATTGTCTTCCATCATAACCCCTCTTTCTCCATGCTTGGTCCAACAATTATAGTGGGGCATGAAACCCTTCTCAAGCAGGTGGAAGTGAAAGGTTTTCGAGGAAGTGTAATCCTTCGTATTCTCACACAGACACACATGGACAGTACATAAAATCATTCTGCTTGTTTGCCTCAGCCACATCGATAAAATTATGCGGCTCGTAAGTACTCGGAAGTCGTCGGTCACTGTACATCTATTGCCGGTTCACATCTGCTTATGTAATTAAGTATATCAAAAACATTACAGAACATCATGAATGAGAAAGGACCAAATTATACAAGTTTATCATCCACATTAAAACCAAAGTACAGTAGTGATCAAATGTTATTACTGCAAAAATAAATACATAAAGTTCATACATAGTTCTCATAACAACAATACAACTATGTAAACATTTAAATGCAACAACAAATGCGATCAAAATCACAACTAAGGTAACAATTGATCCAACAGCATAATGATACCAAGCCTCTTTATCAATGGCATATTTTCTAATCTTTCTAATCTTCAAACACATTAGATCCATCTGGATCTTGTGTAGATCGACGACATCGGCAACATGCAACTCCAATTTCATCTTTCTTCTTCAATTCTTTTCAATTTTTCATTCAAATAATTGTTTTCTTTTTCAACTAAATTTAACCTCTCGACAAGAGGGTCGGTTGGAATTTCCGGTTCACATACCTCCTAGAAAAAAAAATCTATGTCAAGTTGGTTGGCATAATTGTCAAAAACACTAAATGAAACAAATAGTTATAAAAGATAATATACCACATCCGAATCATAGACCGGATGAGAGCCGACGGGGGCGGATACCAAAACCATGGCACTATATAATAACAAACAATAATACAAGTAAGAAAATTATACAAGTAGCTATCAAAATCATACAAGTAAGAATTTGTTCTTTTAAAAAAATAAGAACAAGAGGCTCACCACGGTGGTGCCGGCGACGGGATCGGCGCGGGCGATCGACGGCGGTGAGGACGGGGACGGGGACGGGATGGCACCCTACACATGTGCAAACTAAGAAGTTAATTTGAGCTCAAATTGTGCATCTACATCAAATAAACTCCCACATACACTCCTCCACTAAAACCCACAAACCACTCTACTTCTAGAGCATATGAAATAAGCTAAACTAGCAAATGAGAGATGAAAGGATGAAGTTGCTAACCTTTTAGAACACTTAGATAGTTGGTGCACCGCCAAATCTAGACAAATCTTGAGGAAAATGGAGCTTGGATGTCGAGCTTGGAGGAAGAACAAAGGAGAAAGCTTAAGTGTGGCTCGGGCATTTCATCGAACACCTCATGTGCATAAGAAATGAGAACAGAGTAGCACACACACCTCCCACCTTTTACGGCCAAAAAACAGAGGAGAGGGCGGGCAGGGGCGAGGATATATATAGGCATCTTTTTAGTCCCAGTTGGTATCTAGAACTGGGACTGAAGACTAACCTTTAGTCCCGGTAGGAGACACCAACCGGGACTAAAGGGGTTGCGCCAGGAGCGAGGCCCTTTAGTCCGGGTTGGTGTATGGAACCGGGACTAAAGGTCCCAGTCGAACCGGGAATGATGCCTGCCGAGGCCCGGCCGGCGTCCTAGCCGCTCGAACCGGGACTGATGCTCACATGAGTCCCGGTTCGTAACATGACCGGCACTATTGCTCTGATCTAGCCAGAACCAAAGCCCTGTTTTCTACTAGTGTAACTCAGTTGAAACTCTCCATTATTTCTATCAAACCTACTGCTTGAGACGGTCCACACCCTTCATCATTGACCTCACGAAGCACATATATGACTGACTTCCACATTTGACTCAAACGAAGCAAAGTTGTATGGTGTGAACCCCATCTAGTATCTCCGGGTCCTAAATTTGTTTCTTCGTTCAAACTTTTCCACTAAACATCTCACCGCTCTCAAGCTGATCTAAGATATTTTGATGATATTCCTCCCTTAGTGAATCCCTTCTCTTGCAAGATACAGTAGTTGTGGTCACAATTAAGGAGACATACTCAAACAAATCATGAATAGAGGAGCAACAACTAGCAACTAAGACAACCACCAATTGGTACGATGGGTAAAGCATGCCCATAAAAGGCATAAGGGTTCTCATCAAGAATTTTCTTTTGCAAACCATTAAATTCACCTCTCATAGTGAGCTCCATCATATCCTTGCCCTCGTAGCCTATGAATGGATAACTTATGATGATCAAGAATCAACAAGAGCTACCTTTACTTCTCGAGTGTCTCACTTACATGGTATAGAGAGAAAATCGTTCCACGCCCTTCCCTTTATCATAACATACCTACATGAAAAAAAAATTGTAACAAGGTTAATAAAGGTATGAAATAACAGTTAAAATGAACATAACCACTACTAACCAACATTACCACCATTTGCTCTTCGACAGTATATTCACGTGACCATCGATAAGCACAGAAATTCTTATCGCCAATTTCTCTCATGATCGCATTGGTGACCTCTTCTGTCCAACATTTTGCAAGATCTTTTTGAATTTTCAGCAGTGAGCATCTTGCAATTTCTTCCACCCTGGTCAAAAGCATGCCTCACTTTCTCATCTCTAGCTTTGTGCCAATCTACCATCTCCCGGAAGTTAACCCTTGTTCAGTGAAGTTGAACTTTCATCATGGCAGCCACGAAATGCCAAGCCTTGAGCAATGAGATATTCTTGCATAACCGAGAGAATTGTGCAAATGAATTTTTAAAGTACTTCAGACTCCTTGGATACCTAGCAAGCTTACTAAATGCTTTGCCTTTGATTACGAAAATCATCATAATGCATTCTTGCCTTGTTGTGTGCTCATTTACCCACCAACATGAGCAGCAATGCCTGATATGCATGCTTCCAATCCCTGAATCCTTTTTGGTGAAGACATCAACCAAAGTGTGTACTACTTCCTGGTTGCTTAGAAGAAAGCAATAGAACAAAAATGCGGCTTGCTCAGACACACTATATTCTAACCAATTATAATTCTTATACCCCTTGAGAAATGCATGGTTCTTGCTACCAATTTTTTTGCAATCAAATTTGTCAGTTAGTTGGGTTGGACCCTTCAATACATATGTTCTTCTCACCTGATATTGAATATTCATGATGAATCAGCAATTTGTTGCCTATGAGCGGGATCACACACAATTTCAGCTGGATTAAACTCTCACTCGTCCTCATCCTCAAATGATGATGATCATCATCATCATCATCATCGAGCATTTGCTGCTCATCCAGTCCTGAACCTCAATCTACCACGTTCGTCATCATGTTCGTAACTCACTTGGTTGTGGGTCTTGTGGCGGTTGTCTTGTGAATTTCTTCTAGTGTCAACAAAAAAATCTGCTCAACTCTGAATTTAACGAGAATAATTAGAGTCGGCAAAATCAGCGTTCAAATGCATAATTCTTAAAATTACAAGTATACACTCACCTAGTTGTCGCTTGCCGCTAGCCCTAATTGTTGGCAGTCTGCTACTTGATGCCTCTTGGCCTTGAACAGTTGAGCGCTCGCTGCCGCTGCTCGTGGTCACTAGTGTCGACGGTGGACACCTCCCGTCCGCTCAAGCCGGAGTGAATTCCCATGGTACCGGGGATTCTCTGCCTTGGCGCCCTGGCTTGCACTTCTATCTTGACGTCGCCTGCCGGAGTCATAGCCGAGGCCTGGCCGCGCGTCATCCTCGTGCAATATTGCGGCCGACGTTGAACTGGCTGCTGCGATTCCGGCAGGCAGCAGCCTGCCACGCTGCTCAGAGGCGCAGCCTGCAGCAGAGGTAGAGTCGCGACTCGTCCTCGTGTTCCCGCGCACGCAGACGAACACGACTGGTGGATGGATCGACGATCGATTCGATTCTCCTTCAGTCCATGGATCGATCATGCCAACAGGCCAACTATGCTGTGGCCCATGTGGTTGCTTAGCTGATATAATAAGCCCAACTACGAAAAACGCCCAGACTGCCCATTATATTAGTTTTTGTATTTTCCATCGTTTTTCGTGCTTTCGAGTGTTTTTAAGGGCATACTTGGATAGGGACTTGCTATAGTTTAGAAAATCGACATATCGAGCTCGGGGCACGTGCCCAGGGTGTCCGGACGGTAAATTCGCCCCTGGCGGTAACTTGGTGGTGGCACGGTGCAGCCGCCATGCCAGATCTTGGCCCAGGAGGCTATTTGTGGCTACATCTTTGATGTCCGAGGCGCGGAACAGCGCCTCGCGCACACGGAGGAATGGAGTAGCCGGGGTAGCGGGCCCCCGAGGTCATTGTGGATGATGTTGGTCCGTTCACGACGGTGTGGAGTGGCACCGGCCAATCCGCGCCACCCACTCGCTAGTGCCATATTCTGGTCTGGCTGGAGTAACTGGAAGATCGACTATTGGAAGATTCATTGTCGCGTTGATGATTTGAGCATCACTTCATGTCCGGGTGAAAACATTGTGTTGGCCTTTCATTGGTTGGCTCACAGCGACAAACTTACATACGTTACCTTTTGGAAGGCGTTGTCTCCTTCTTGATTGTGCTGGCCTCCGCTGGTTGGTGTTTGACAACTAGGATTGAAAATCCTTGTCATGCCATGTCCGCCAGGATATGACGATGACGGCATGAGTGCGGATATTCCTTCTCGAAGGCGTTGTTGTGAAAGAAGTCGACTTAGTCATAGGCTAAAATTCATATCTTGATGGGTATGTCGTAGTTGTCATGTATTGTACTCGTTTTGGTTGATGTATTGGCCTCTGCCTTGCATCACTTTAATAAAGATGCTATGTGCTCATATTGATGCAGATGCCAAGGGTTTCAACCTCCTTGTCAAAAAAAGAAAAAGATTTTTTTCTTCTGTTTAGCAAAATCACACTTGCTCATTTTAACTTTCCATTGTTTCTGCAACAAGATGTCCAATACTCTCTCTCCACATTGTACCAGATGTTCCCTCATAGCTCTTGCTGTAATGAGAATGTCATCAAAAACTAATGCAAATTTCCTCAAAACAGGCTAAATTTTGTTCATGCACTTTTAAATGTTCCTGGTGGCTCTGTTAATCCAAAGGCCATGACAGTGGAATTCATAGTGCCCAGTATGGAGTTTGAAATGCTGTTTTTGACTCCTCCCCAGGGGCAATCTTATCTGGTGGTACCCAGGCTTAGGGTCCAATTTAGTAACTACAGCTCCTGACAGCTCATCAATCTCATCTATAGGAAAGGGGGTATTTGCCCTTGACAGTCAAAGCATTCAAATGCCTGTAATCTAAGAGCTTCTTCAGGTTCCTTCTTCTTCTTTTTAACCATAATGACAGGAGATGAGAAAGGACTGTGGTTTATCTGTATCATACCATTTATAATAATTCAGAGATCTGCTGTTCCATTTCTGTTCTTCAGGTGTGTGCTACACCTATAGGGTCTATGGATACTGGCCTAGCCTGGCACAAGAGGAATGTTGTCAATAAGATTTTCATGATATTTCTGGAGTAACTTATTTCATGTTTGCTATTCATCGTCTTCAGTTAAGTTGTCTCTGTCCACAACTGACAGTGAAAGCACAGTCCTCACAACAATTCTCCTTGTGTTATGGAACCCATCTCCTACAATTGAAAAGCTAGCCCTTTTCTGTTCCCAATCCACTACATATGGCTATGAGAAGCCAACCAATCTAACCCATTCCATCATATTGGCCTAACTGTACATATTAAGTCTGTATGAATGTTTCTTCACTACAGTTCCATTGACATGCTTAACTTGTTGGTCCACATCTTACGTTTTTTCTTCTCTTCCTGCAACTGTTACTGACACAATCTTCTACTGCACATCTGCTAGTAATGGTGGTTAGTGAGGATTCAGGAAGAATGGGTACTACCAGAGTCCACTAAAAATCAGGTAATTGTCACCAAGCTTTAATGGACGTAACATAGTCCATTTTAAGAGACTCCCTTCCACAAGCACAGCAGATAATAACACCAGGTTGTCAGAATCAACTATCTGAATCTTCTGAACGACTGAAGCTATCATTCTGAAGATGTTCAATAAGTTTCTGTCACAATGCATTGCACCGAAACTTGCATGGTGAACCTTAGACCATTTCTTCTCTCTCCCACTACAACGCAGATGCTTGGATTTCCGTAATTACGCAAGGAGTCCACCTACTTCACTATTTCCTGGTGACTACTATCAATTGAATTGCGGTCTTTCCTGGACTCCTAGTTTTTACAGGTACAACAATGTCATTGGACTCCGAGAGTGTTGGATTGGTTGTTCGGTAATTGCAACTCTCTCCAACTCCTCCTTAACAAAGCAAGCTCATAGCATTATTAGGGTCCCTGCGGTTTCTGCCAACAATACCCTTCTATCAGGTTTTCAGTCCATCATGAACCGAGTGGTATAATGCAGATATCCTGGAGCACATCGTCATAAGCAGCCACTGATCATACGTTTGCAAACCTCTCAACAAAACCTTCAATACTGCTTTGTCACTGAGCGATGCGAACATTTTCCTCATAAAAATTCTCATGTTGATTTACGCCCCAATCGGTTGCGTAACTGACAAGGAAATCAAGCCCCATCAAACTAAGGAAACCTGGCGTTGAATTGACGCCAACTATCTGGCCTCAGCCCCTTCAATTAAGCAGTAGCCAAATGGAATCCATCGATTGACAGGTGTCTCCCACACCCTGAACTAATCTTCACACAACACTTGCCACAGGCGTGGTTGGCACTGTCAAACCTCGGAATTCCACCCGCGCCCAGATTGAGACTTCTCATTAGATTCAACGGCAGAATGTCCTATTGCGAATTAATTCATGCACTACCATAATCCGCGACAAGGCTGTGAGCCAACTTTATTCCCTGTCGCCCCGCATGGCACCTCCGCAAATATCGTTTAACTTAGGTCGGGCTCTGGCCGACAGTTTTTTTTGCACCATATTCCTTTGGCTCTGACTAAACGCACAGGCGAATCTATCCCTGTTGTCACGCCCACAAAATACGCGTTCGGCCCGTCGCGCCCTCGGGCTCTCGATTCGCCACCACCGGATTTCATTACGCACAAGCATTTTTTAGCCAGTCCATCCCTTTTGTCTATTTTCCTGTGTGTTTTGGGCTCACAGAATTAGGAGGCCCAGTCAAACTGAGAGGCAAACCGAACCCTCTCGACCCTAGTTCCAGTGGGATCAACCTATAGAACGCATTCTGCGTCAGGTTGCCCACCTCCCCGCATAGGGAGCGCCCAACGGTCCGCCCCTAGCGCACAGGATCCGTCGCTGTAGCGGAGCGATCGAACTAAAAGACCGCTGTAAGCAGGCAGCGGCACTGTACGCAACCCGGGCCTACTGCAGCAAGACGGTACTGTAGCGCTCTCGGTCTACTTACCACCTCTTTTATACATACATATATACCCCCTTCTTTAAATTAGATCGAACGAAAGCGGGACGAACTCCTACCAAAGGCTCGCATACGAGCAATTCAAGAGGAATTGGCGGGATTCTTCCTTCAAGAGATCATATCTAAAACCGGGGAATACCATCGAGAATTGGTAGTGAATGTTGGTAATTAGATATTAGGGATCGTAAGAGATGTTACATTATATATATGCATGAATGTGTACTATACGTAGTAGTGTCGAATAGATATACGAAAACTTTTTGTTTGACCAAGCACGAAGAAAGAGATGTCACTTCTCTCTATATTCATGACGATTTGTGTAATGATTCCTTCATTGCTATATGTAGTAGCTAGCGTAGAGTTGAATGAAAAACATAAAATAAGAACGAAAACCGTAAATTTAAAAGAATCGAATGGTAAGAAAAAAAGGAAACACAATATGAAACCCCTAAACCCTTCAAAACCCTAAACCCCTCATTTAAAAAAACAAAAACAAAATACCCAACGCTTGGCAGGTGCTGACACGTGGCTGCCTTTTAGTCCCGGTCGGTGTTACCAACCGGGACTAAATGTCCTCTTGCCTGGGCGCCTCACAGCGGCCACATGGAGCTTCTTTAGTCCCGGTTCGTAACACAACCAGAACTAAAAGTGGGGGTCTTTAATCTCAATTGCTTAGTCCTGGTTGCAGAACTGGGACTAAAGGCCCTTAGAAACCGGGACTAATGCCCTGTTTTTTAGTAGTGAAAGAATAGGATTAATAACGCACGTTGATAGACGAGTCTTACAACCTCTGTAGCCATGGTCTACGTCGATGTCCTCTCGGGCTCATGTCCCTCTGTGGTCAGCTATAACCGGTGGGGCCCTGGACGTTAGTGCCCCTCCCAGCTTTAGCGCAAGTGGTACGCCCCATCCAGACCCATCTCAACGCATCCTAACCAGTAACACCACTAGCTAAGCTACTAGAGTGAAAGTCGTATATAGAAGAAGCTAGCGGAGCGGAGCTACCTTCCGGCCGGCCGGCCATACTTCTCCGGCGGATGGAGCTTCCCCTGCGGCTGTTGAAGTAAACACGATTTAATCCCCAGTGGACGGTATGTGTCCGGTTCGTGTACGTGCATGTATCCTAGTACACTACTAGAATTAACCCCTATGCCGACGGCCCGTCGGCATAGCCCTGATTCCCGTCGGGACAGGCCTGTGCCGACGGCCCCCGTCGGCATAGGGCCGTCGGCAACATATCCCTCGACATAGCCCGGGAGGCCGTCGGCATAGATGCTATCCCGAGGGCGGCCGTACATCTATGCCGACGGCCTCGGCCGTCGGCAATGACCCCGCCTAACGGTGGCTGTCGGCGCCGCCGTCAAGTGCTGCCCACCGAGTGCGCGCCACGTGGCATATCTATGGCGACGGCTAGGCCGTCGGCATAGTTTCAAAACTACGTCGACGGCTAGGCCGTCGGCATAGCCCTGCCACAGGAGCTACCAGCGCGCGCCACGTGGCACCTATGCCGACGGCTAGGCCGTCGGCGTAGTTTTGAAACTATGCCGACGGCCTAGCCGTCGGCAAAGGTGCCACATGGCGCGCAGTGGTAGCTCGAGCCAGCCCTATGCCGACGGCAAGGCCGTCGGCATAGTTTGTGTCTTTTTTTTCTTTTTTCTGTTTGTTTTCAGTTCAGTTCAATTCAAATAATCAGCAGATATATATGATGCAAATAGACATACAGCACATATAAGTATCATCCGCCATCGTCACAACAATATAGGCAGCATCGCAAAACATAAGCATCATCACAAACAACAATAGCATATAAAGAAGCACAAAAGTCATGTAAAGACCACAAGTATATCATCACCACCACCGTCACCCAAAGGCTTAAGCGCCAGGACGTCGAGCACCGCCAAGGTCGTCACCGCCAAGTCCGCCGAAGCCCAGGTCGTCACTGCTAGCGGCAGCGCTACCGCCAAGACCGCCACCGCCTCCGCCTCCGTGGATCGGAGTGATAGGGCTCCGTGACTCGGGAGTGGTGCCAACACCAGCACCACCACTAACGGTAGATCCACCGGTTCTCTGGATGTTAAAAAGACATATAAAGGGAATATATGATTGTGTTGAATAAACGGTATGCTTTGGGTGAATAGTTTGGGGATGTACTAACCGGCGAGGGGCCAGGGTGTTGTGCCAAAAACTCCTCAAAGGTAAGCAGCACTGGTTGTGGTGGAGGAGATGGTGCTGGTTGCAATTGAGGAACCCTGCCGGCCGCCATGCACTCAACAACGTGCTGCATGTTCATTGACCAAGCAAACAAGAATGTCAGAAGAAATGCAAGTGCAAATATAGAAGTGAAATGAAAGGGGCCAAACTACCCGCCATCATGCGAGAGTTGTGCTCATGAAATGCTCAAAGGCTCGCGTGCCACGCCATGGTCTCCTGGCGTGTGTACTCCATGTAGGCATACGGTATGACATGATGGAACTCATAAAACATCTCAATGCGAAAAATAAAGTCAGCAATGAAGATAAGAGGGAAAATACTTACAGATTGCCGCTCAGCAAAGAGGGAGTGTAACTACGCACTGGTGATGGGCGTGCTCGTGCGCTGGCTCAGGCTCGGGTCGGTAGCTCGGAGCTATGTGTAGGAGATAGAAGGAGTGATCACAGCATCCAGAACCGCCTCCCGACCGTGCTTCTTGGGCCCCATGCCCACCACCACCCTCTCGTCCAGATCCGCACTAATGGGATCAGCTTTGCCATGATGTAACCTCTGATACCCCTCGGAGTAGGCCTTCTTCTTCTGCGCGGTCTTGCCGTAGTACTTGGCCTTGCCAGGCTTGGGATTCTTCCACGTATGGGTGATCTCCCACGCCTCCATGTGCGAGAGCGGCCGCTTCAGTTTCTCCTCCTGCACCACCAAATAGAGGTTAGTCATACATAAGAAAGTGACGGTAAATAGAAGAAGAAGATTGTTTAATGAGGTAAGTCATACATGAAGTGTCTTGTGGAGAAAGTGGTTCTGGTTTCCCTGAGCATGTACTCCCTCCTTCCCTCGGTTAGCCTAGTTTTTTATGCTCGTAGCCGCCCAGGCTCCATCCTTATCACACCACAGATCCACCAATGCCGCCCAGGACTCGTCTTTTCCCTAACACCAATTTGGACACACCTACATAATGAAAGCATAATGGCATGTCAACACGAAACGATGAAATGTACCACAAACATCGGAATGAAAAATCTTTTATACTTACCGCCAAGTACTCGTGTCTCTCCAAGGTAATGCCCATCCTCCGCGCTTCTTCCTTGGTCATCTTCACACCAAGAGTGTCGTGATAGTATTGCGAGATGGCCACATAGCGCACCTCGTACTGCAGCTGGCGGGCGTTCTTCTTGGCTTGGTGCAGCACGATCTGGTCGGCAGTGGCCTTGTGCTCCGGAAGAACTCGATAGTATTTCTACAATCATTCATGAAAGCAGAATGGAAGAAGCCATGAGTTAAATCATTCATGAAACCAGAATGGACTTGTGCTTCTGAAGAGAACTCACCCAAAAATTAGTGATCACGGCCTTGGCATGGTCTCATGGTCCGCGTGGGGGGCCGCTTCCCAGTGGTCCCAGCACGTGGCCAAAACCCAACGGTCCAGGTGCCTGACTGGATCCGGACAGTACAGCCACGGCCAGTGTACCTTCAGCAAGATGGTGATGAGGCCGTTGGGAATACGGGCCCCTTTAGGATATATCCAGTTGCTGCAAAAGAGTGAAATATTAGCATGTGACAAGCAAAATAAAGAAAAATATAAGCATGTGACAAGCAAAAGAATGAAATTATTATAAAGTGGCACTTACTCTTTCCCCGTGGGCTCAATGAGCCACTTCTGCTCCTCGGTAGCAGGAATCTGCTTTGGTAGCTTTGCGTTACCACGCAGCCACCCCTTGTTGCCAACCCCCTCCCCGCCACCACCATCATCCCTGCCACCACCATCATTCCCGCCACCACCCTCCTCCTTGCCTGCCTCCTCCTCCTCCTCGTCCCCCTCCCCAACCTCCTCCTCCTCCTCGGCCCCATCCTGAACCTCCTCCTCCTCCTCCTGAACCTCCTTGTCCTCCTCCTCCTCGTCAGAGGGTACCTCACTAGAGGAGGGCCTCGAAGACAACACCCCTAAGTCGGTGAGGGTGCGCTCTTTCTGGCCGCGACCCCCTTTAGTGGCCCTCCCCCCACCCCCTCGCCCTCTAGGGGCTCTCCCCCCGCCCCCTCCTCCTCTAGGGGCACCTTTCCCTCGACCTCCCTGTGAGGAGTCATCGTCAAGTAGTCAGGGGGGAGGATTACGTACTCGACCACTCCGACTAGGCATGCCGACGACCTTGCGTAGGAAACCCATGCCGTCGGCCTTCCCCTTGCCCATGTTCCACGAACCTGCATTGAAAAGAGAATAAACAATTAGTACATTAAAAATGAAGGAAAAGGCATAATAATAAGGAATAATAAACACATTAATAAAAAAGCATAAAATGGCATATTCCTAAACCATCGAAAAAAAGACTTGAAACGTACATCTGCTAGAACCCATACGAATCATCACGGTTGTAACCTATTTCTCGGTCGGTCTCATCATCACTATCAATCATATCATCTTCGTTGTCTGATGGAGGTGGAGGCTCTTCCTCGTCGTCAGCGTCTTCGTTTAACTTTTCTAGCATAAGTATGTCATTTTCATTGACAATGGTCTCACCATCATTCCGTGCATCGTCGTCGTTTGGATCCACATCATCATCACTCAATGGTCTAGCGTCATCGTTTCTAACCACATCATCATCAGGTTGCTCTTGATAGAACACTCCCTCGTATGTCATGGGGTTAATGTTGTAGTAATCGTCTTCATTCGGGTCCGGTAGCTTACCATGTGCCGACACCTAGAACACAACTTCCCAACCCTTTAGGTACTCTTTCTGGCATGGGTAAGGCAGATAATAAACTTGTGTAGCTTGGGTAGCCGCAATGAAGAGATCGGCTCCTGCATAGATGGTTGATGGTTTAACTTCGACCAAACCAATGGAAGGCGTATGTCTCTGCCCCTCCCGCGGATCGAACCATCGGCATTTGAACACAGGCAGACTTAGGGTTTCGCGCCTGTTGCGGAATGTAATCTCGTATATATTTTGTACCCTTCCGTAGTAGTCTACTGAATTTTGACCGGGGGTCTGCACTCCAGTATTTATAGTTTTGGGATCAGGCCGGCTATTCTGGTGCTCCTCTGTATGGAAGCGATACCCATTCACATCATACTTTTTACATGACATGACGGCAGGGTCAAAACCCATGAAAACCCATCTCAATTCGTCATCCATAGATATGTTCAGATCTTTTCCCTACAAGTATAATTGAAATTGATGGGTGCATTAGTTCGGTTAACTAATAAATGTTGAACTAGGTATTTAATAGGGGAATGTGGAAAATTACTTTCTCCATGAACCAAGCAACAAAATTTTTACGTCCAGGGTTTCCATGACGGAGAAGAGTAAGTGCCTTCGCCTCAGTAGGAGGATTCATTCCCATCCATTCCTCTTGAACGAAATCACTAAAAGAAGAAAAGCAGTGTTAGACCGGGACTAAGTGGACGTAGAACATGATGCTGTGGAAGACATAAAGGAATGGTGTAGTGGTATTACCTCATCCACACTTCCTCAACTTCCTTGATGTTGTGCAAGATATAGAACATGAGGTCCTCCCACTCTTGTCGTGGCATGTTATAAGATTTCGAGGCCCCAGCCCTGCCACCTTGCACGTTGAATAGATGGAGCCTGGGTTGATACTTGGGCTCTTCTATATTGTATCGAGGCACCTTGTTATGCAGATGGGGAACGTGGTCTGGATAGTATGATGTCCTGAGGTCTGACACCTCCTCTAGGATAACTGCCTCAGCTATGGAAGCTTCAATCTTAGCTTTGTTTCCACATTTCTGTCGGAGATGCTTGTTCTGTCTCTCAGGGCCGTACTGCCAGCGATTCTGCACAGGCCCCCCCAACAATACCTCGTTCGCGAGGTGCAGAATGAGATGTGTCATCGGAGTAAAGAAGCCTGGCGGAAAGATCTTCTCTAGCTTGACTATCAACTCCGGTGCCTTCTTATGCAATTTTTCAATCACGTCTTTACTTACTTCTTTAGCACAGAGCGTGCGGAAGAAATGGCTTAGCTCGGCAAGCACTCGCCAGACATGCTCGGGGACATAGCCTCGAACCATCACCGGCATTATCCGCTCAATCCATACATGGTAGTCATGACTCTTCAGGCCGGTCACTTTGCCCGTTGAAAGATTGACTCCCTTACTTATATTCGATGCATAACCATCGGTGAACTTCAAAATTTGTTTCAGCCAGATAAGTACTTCCTTTTTTTCTGGCGGTTTAAGGACAAAGTCAGCATCTGGCTTGAACCAGTTTTTTCGACCGCCTGTGGGAGGCTTCATGTTCAGACGTGGTCTATCACAAATTCTCTGTTGATCGGCTCTAGCTTTAACGTCATCCTTCGTCTTATCACGAATGTTGAGGATCGTGCGGAAAAGGGACTCTGCCACATTCTTTTCGGTGTGCATCACATCTATGTTGTAAGGAAGTTTGAGGTCCTTGAAATAGGGAAGCTGCGAGAAGGGGGTAATGTGAGTCCAGTTGTGCGTCTCACCATATCCCTCGAAGCCTTTGGCTTTGGCTTTGCCTTTGCCTTTGACTTTAGGCTTGAGAGCTTTTAGCTGAGCAAGAACATCTGCCCCCGAAAATGTTGGAATCTCGGTTACTTCATGAACAACCCGGCCTTTCGTGAAGTTCTTCTTGTCTTCCCTGTCTGGATGGTCTGGAGGGAGGAACTGTCGATGCAGGTCAAAGGCTACATACTTGCCACCCTTACTCAGCCAAAACATTCGCAGAGCCTGCATGCACACTGGGCATGGCATCTTCCCACTTGTACACCATCCGCAGAATAGAGCATAGCCGGGAAAGTCATGCATGCAATAGTGCAACCAAACTTTCATCAAGAAATTTCTCTGCAGATCCCGGTCGTATGTCAACCTCGGAAAGTACCAAGAATGGTGCAAATCATCCACCAGCGGCTGCATAAACACACCCAATTGCTTCCCCGGGTATTCAGGCCCCGGAATGATGAGCGACAAGAACATGGTCTTGCGTTGCATTAGGGCACCGGGAGGGAGATTGAGCGGAATTACAAACACGGGCCAGCAGCTGTATGGATTGGACGACATACCATATGGATTGAACCCATCACCTGATATGGCTATTCTGACATTCCCAGCCTCGGCTGCTTCCTCGGGGTATTCTTCATCGAACGACTTCCATGCTTCGCCTTCCGATGGATGTACGATTTTATTTGGATTGTACCTTATACCTTCCTTGTGCCACTTCATCATTTTGGCAGACTCCTCCGTGATGAAAAGGCGCTGCAGTCTTTTTATGAAATGGAGATACTGAAGAACCTTAACGGGGATGGCTAGCTGCCTTTTCTCACCATCCTCACCGACCACCTCAAGGTACCGAGACGAACCGCACTCCCTACAGTACTTGTCATCCGCATACTCGTGCCTAAACAAAAGGCAATTCTTCGGACAAACATCTATTTTCTCATAATCCATAGAGAGTGCCTTTATGATTTTCTTTGTAGCGTACATGCTTTTCGGCAGTTCATGACCCTCAGGGAGGCTATTAGCCCATACTCCCAGGAATGCTTCGAAGCATTTCTGGCTACAGCCGTACTCAACCTTGACTGCAATCAGTTGCGAGATGGCATCCAGCTGAGATATTTTCGCACCAGCATAAAGAGGTTTCTTCGACGAGGCCAAGACCTCCAAGAAGGCCTTTGCGGTTGCCTCCGGCTCCTCCGATTCATTCTCTGAAGGTGTCGCATATGCCGTTTCTACAACAATGACATCATCTAGCATGTCCCTGACCCCGTCATCCGCATAACCATCGATGCGTTGTCGCATCACCTCCTCTCTACCACGGTCCTGCTCGGCTAAGTTTATCGGCGGCATGTCAAAGTTTGGCATATATCCGTGCGTGCGAAGGTGGTCGGTCATGTCCTTCTGATTTCTACGGTGACGTATGGCACATCTCGCACAAGGGCATGGTGGGATAATTCTCATTGGACTACGGAATATCTCCTTCAAATACGCATCGGTTTTCGCGATCCACTCTGATGTTACTCGATTCTGACGGATAAAACCACTGTACATCCACTAATTATCTGCCATCCTCTTCTTTATTGGGAGCCACACAACAAAATTAAGCATTCATTTAAATTAATCACATCAAAATTTCATTTTCTACCGCGTTGAATCCACCTACATCTCTAATAGGTAAAGATGGGTCCTAATCCCACCCGAGGATGTGTAGATTGAGTACGTTCTCCATTCTACCCCGTTCCGAGACAAAATTTTGGCAGCACCTCCCCACTGTTCTCCAGATACACGTCTCGGCAAATAGCCGAGAGAATGTGCTCCGGAGAACAATGGGAAGGCACCGACGAAATCTTGTCTCGGAACGGGGTAGAACATGGAGAACGTACCCAATCTACACATCCTCGGGCTATCCATGGAAAACGATGGAAAATCCGAAAGAGCTGCGGTGATAAATATGCAATTGAATGCATATTTATCGATGCAACCCTTTTGGACGGGAGACGCCTAGGTTACGCGACCTGACTTGAGAACGAAATCTAGTGACATGATTTGTAGCTCACCCTCGGCTGTAGAGGAAGTAGTCGAATAGCGGAGGCACGACCGGGGACCAACAGCTCCTACGACGATCACTCCACCGAGATGTAACACCACAGAACCTGCACCGTGACAATAATTAAGAACATCACAATATATTCATCATCATCATCATCATCATCTATCGTAATCTAACAATCATCGAAGCATAAAAAAATCATCATCATCATATATCATCTCTTCCACAAAAAAATCATCATCTATCATCATCATCATCTAAAAATTATCAATGCATAAAAAAATCCTCATCATCTATCATCAACATCATCATCTATCATCATCAACATCAACATCTATCATTTAACAATCATCATACATTTGCATTTATTGCATTCTTGTTAAATTTTTTTTTTGCATTTCTTGCATTTCTCACATTTCTAACTATCATCAAATCATGTATCATCTAACTATGCATCCATCCATCTACTTACATAACAATGAACAACAACAAAATTAACAAAAAAAAATTTACAGAGAGGGAGGGAGGGAGCTCACCGTGGGGAAGGGCCGGCTCGGGGGGGAGGGGCAGGCACGGACGAGGGCCGGAGCAGGCGGTGGAGGGCTGCCGCGGCGGTCGCCTGGCACGGGGAAGGGCTGGCCGCGTGCGGGGCAGAGGCGAGGGCGGTCGGGTCGGGGACGGGGTGGCTGACGCGGGAACGGGGTGGCTGAGGCGGGGGCGGCGGTGTGGCCGGGCGGGTGCGACGGAGGTCGGGGTCTGGGACTAATTTGTCGCGGGCCGGGGCAGGGGTGCGCTGAGGTCGGGCGGGGACCGAAGTGGCGGAAGGCGCGCGGGTCGCCTCTTTGGATAGTCGGGCGTGGCGGAGGTCGGGGGGGGAGGGTCCGCCGCGCCATGGGAGATCGAGAGGAGGCCGGACGGCGGATTAGATCGGCAGCGCGGGGGATCCGGGCGGAGACGTCGGCGGCGCGGGCGGATCCAGGCGGAATGGGGCTGGCCGCGGTGCGGTCCGGTACGTGCGGGGGGGGGGGGGGGTGGAGCACGTGCGGTCGTTTCGGGGAGGAAGAAGTGAGTGGAGGTGGTGCGGCTATGGATAAGGTGTCCCTAGTGACACGACGACTTGCCGTCCGCATAGAGTGCATGCGATGTGTAATCTATAGCGAACGATGCTAGTGCCTACGTCTAACGCCGTCGGCATAGATAACTCTGCATTTTAAGAAAATATATTTATTCCGCATACGTGTGACTCTCAGCAAACTGCAAAAAATAGTACCCACGCTGCCCAAAGAACAAGCAACTGACCTGTTTAAATAGTTGGCTAATCCATACGACGGAGCTCCGGTATTCATAGACATTTCTATTAAGAAACGGACAATTACGGTGAAACTTTCAGTGGCGGCGATGTGCCCGGGACACTGAAGGTTTCACCGTGATATGTCCGTTTTCCATGATGGATGCCCGGTGTTTTTTATATTCAATACATTACTATTTTTAGTTTGTCGTGTGTAAGTTGGTGGCCGTTATCCCCCTCCGTGCGACGGCGGCCAACGACACCATGAAGGGGCACACCCGGAAGCCGGTGCGGGTGCCAGCGCCTGCCACCACGCTTCCGCAACGTAGGGGCCCACCACACACCCTGGGGCATGCTACCCCCCAGGTACCCCGAATGTCGTCTCCCTTCTCACCTAACACACCACGCACCGCCGGATCTGCCCTTTGATTTTCGCGGAGGTGTTTGACCGGTGGACCTTTTACCTGGTTGTTAGCCAGCCCTAGCTACACCCCGAAACACCGTCCCGCGCCAACCACCAAGATTCCCTCCGTGGTCGGCCCGAATGGCCGTTTCCATCCCCCCTCCGGAACCACGTCAGAAGACCGCCGGATTAGCCCTTTTACTTTCGCGACGGGGTTTGACCAGTGGACTCTTCCACCTGTTTGCGATAGGTCAGCCATAGCAACATCCCCGAACACGGTCTGGACCCCCACCAGCCAATAGATTCCTCCGGTCAACCCGACGGCGCATGATTCCCCCCCCTCCAAGTTGACGGCGGCACTAACTATCGTCCGTGGAGGGGGCCCACACCACGGAGCCCAAGACGGGCGTCTACGCATTCCACATCACTTTCAACACATGCATCAGGACCCGTGCATGTTTCGGTGGCATAGCTACACCCGAAGGCACCCCAGAATCCCAGTTTACCAGGAGATCTAGCCACTTTGGAACTATCGCCGCGACGTGCTTGACCTTGGTGCTGTCCACCTGGTTGGTGATAGGTCCGCCCATGAGCAACATCCCCGAACCACGGTCTGGACCCAACCCAGCCCTAGATTCCTCCGGTTCTACCCGACGTCGCATGATTCCCCCCTCCAAGTGACGGCGGGCACTGTCGTCCGTTGAGAGGGGCCACACCACGGAGCCCCAAGACGGGCGTCTACACATGACCACACACTTCACACATGCATCAGGACCGTGCGATGTTTCGGTGGTATAGCTACACCCCGAAGGCCACCCCGAATTCCAGTCTGACCAGGAGATCTAGCCCTTTGACTTTCCCCTGGACGGGCTTTGACCAGTGGACTCTTACGCTGTTGCGATACGCTCAGCCCATAACAACATCCCCGACATGTTCTGGAACCCACCAGCCACTAGATTTCCCTCCGTTCTACCCGACGCTCATGAGTTCCCACCCTCCATAGTTGACGGCGGCACTATCGTCCGTGGAGGGGGGGCCACAACACGGAGCCCCAAGACGGGCGTCTACACATGCCACAACAACACTTCACACATGTATCAGGACCGCTGCGTGTTTCGTGGCATAGCTACACCACCGAAGGCCACCCCGAATCCCAATTGACCTGAGATCTCTTCCTTTGACTTTCACGGACGGCTTTGACCGTGTGACTCTTCCACCTGGTTGCGTAGGTCAGCCATGAGCAAACATCCCCAAACATGGTCTGGACCCAACCAGCCACAGATTCCCTCTGGTTCTACCGACGCGCATGATTCCCCCCTCCAAGTGACGGCGGCACTGTCATCCGTGGGGGAGGGCTACACCACGGAGCCCCAATACGGAGTCAACGCTGCCACAACACACTTTTCACTACACATGCATCGGACCCGTGCGATGTTTCGGTGCATAGCTACACCCGAAGGCCACCGACCGGACTAAACCCTAGTCCAGTTGACCAGATGATCGAGCCCTTTGACTATCGCCGGACGGGCTTTGACCAGTGGACACCTCATCCACCTGGGTGCGACAGGTCAGCCCATAGCAACATCCCCTAAAACACGGTCTGGACCCAACCCACGAGTAGATTCACCTCCGTTCTACCGCAACTGCAACGATTCCCCCATCCAAGTGACGGCGGCACTGCCGTCCGTGGAGGGGGGCCACACCACGGAGCCCCAAGATGGGGTCTACGAATGCCACAACACTTTCACAATGCATCAGGACCCGTGCGATGTTTCGGTGGATAGCTCACACCCCGATTTCCCCCACTGAACCAGATTCCCTCTGTGTCGACCGTTCCCCCCCTCCGTGAACCACGCGGCAGCGACGTCCGTGAGGGGTGGCAACTCGATATAACCATTGGGGTATGTTTTTTGTTTAGATAAGGCACATTTTATGTTGTGAAAAAAAGAAAATAATAAATAAAATAATAAAAATTGGCACAAGATTCTATGCCGACGGCAAGGCCGCTGCGACCATAGCTGTGCACAGGAGCTACAATGCATGGATCGATGACGTGGCGAGCACGCGGATCGATGACTGGGAGGGCATGAAAAGGGGTCATGGCCAGGCCTAAACTCCACGGTCTATGCGCGTCGCATAAACACGTGCCACACCACGGACCCTTTTTCCCTCGGATCGATGACGTGGAGACGGCGCGATCGGTGTGATGTCAGCAAATCTATGCCGACGGCCGCCGTTATCCCCTCGATGTATTTTTCGACGCCGTCAAACGGTCGCCGCTGGACCGGGTAGGCGGCCCTGTGCTATGCCACACGCCCCCGTAGCGCGTATCTCGAGCTGTCCCGACGTGCGGTATAGTCATGCCGACGTCCCCGTCGGCATAGATCGACATATGCCGACGGCTTTTTCTACGCCTACGGCTCCCTAGGCCGTCGGGATATGTTCCATCTATGCCTACGGGGGCCGTCCGGCCATAGATGAGGCGTCGGCACCTACGTAAATTCTGGTATAGTGGTAAATAGATTAGCAAACCGAGTAGCACTGCTGGTAGCTAGCTTGTTCGTATATATACCTAACCTTTAAAATATGTAGACCCACATGAATTTTTTTTCATGAAACTCATGTTGGATATCTCGATTAGTTTTGATCTAAACATCTTATAATTTCTTACTTAAGGTGTGAGTTAATTATTATGAAGTATATAAAATAATAAAGAGGTATAAAAGATCATCTAGGTGGATATGGTGGAGCGGGAGTATGTACTCTCAGGAGTACATACCATTTTCCTATCTATATATAGCATGTACCTCATGCTATGTAACGTAGGTGGATTGTTAAGATAATAACATCAAACAGGCACGATAAGTGCTGTGGCAATACGCCGGCTTCTTCGTATGCGTGTGCGCTGTTGTTGCATTGGCTAGGATAGAACATTCGATAGCATAGTTAGCTTACGGCTACTAGCACCTAGTCTACTAGTATACGTCCTATCAAAGAATCGGTCAGGATAAGCTTGGTGCTAGCGTTTGCACTCCGTTGCTCACCGGCTAGGAGAGCTTCGTTCGTCCTTCGTCGTCGGTCGTTCGCGAGTCGCCGGAAAGTATTCGGCGGCGCAGACTGGACCAACAGCGACGGTAGCCGCAGCACATCTCTAGGACCTGTCTCTGACGCTGGCTGCTGCCACCACACCGTATACCAGTGGCAGCACCCTATCCCTTCGTCATTTTGGGTATACTGCAGAAGCGCTGCCAACGCTGCGGCGACGGCGGGTATGGTCACGGTGGCAGGTGGGCGCGAGATCATCGGTCTCTTCTCGCCCACCTCTACACACCTCCTAGTCTGTGATCACCCCGAGGTACCTGACGACGACGAGTCCAGCGCAGCGACTGATCTTACCGTTAAGGCTGAGCTATAGGCAGTTCGTGTGAACATATTACAGTAGTTTTTGCCTCTCTTAGAGTGGCAAGTAAGTAGCGATGTGTTGGCACATAATATTAGTCACGTACGTAGGGAGGGGGAACGTCCCGCTGTGCGACGGGCGAGCAAGCCCCCCATGTTGGAGCCGCCTCGGCGCTTGTGGTGCGCAGGGACCGCATGTCGGACCAATTGCTCCCTGTGATCCGGTGGTCCTAAACACAAAGCCGCCCCCGCTACCTTTTTTGTTTTTGGACTTAGGCGATTCTACTTGGGTGTGAGATGACACAGGATGAGAAGGATTAGTGATGGGTTGTTGGAGTCAATGTGCGATCTAGTGTCCGAGAAAGGACAGCTGGTTTGGACACGAACAGACGTGGCATCCATTGCATTAGTGCATATTATTTGGCTTTCGGAAAATATTTACTATTTTCTTGATTGAGTTTTTTCTCTAGATGGCTTTGTTTTTACAAAAGCTTTTTGTTATCGTCAAACGCAAGTGTCTCGAGATATAACAACATACCGACTCGTTACCGATATAGCTTTGTACTTTGCAAGGAGTGCCCCAAAACAGGAATAAAAAACGCATTATGGTCAAATGGCAATTCACGACAAGGTATTTTTGTCTTGGCCGTTGCCGGGACACTATCTCACTTGGGACAGCCAAGACCTACACTTCTCGCCTCCACAGCCAAGCACCATGTGATAGAGGCCATGAACACCGTTACATAAGCTTGAGCTGCACTTCCATATGCTTACAATCAAGGTCCACCGGGATAACGAAGCAACGTCCACCCTTTGACCAGAAGAATCAAGAGCGGCAGGATAGGCTTGACCATCGACAGCGCTTGCGGAGGGTTTCCGTACCGTCACCGAGCAATCAAGGCTGTGGCTTATCTTATGACGGTGGGCCTGCTGGAAAATGTCTTCCACTCTGCGGTAGCATTCACCCTTAGCTGCGTTTTGCTCGGCAAATTAAATTACCTCAATTATGCTTTCCCTACCAAATACAAAATTACCCAACATATATTATATTAAAAAAATTTGTAAACCTTTTCATAGAATTATTGTTTTGCTATTTTTCAACCTTCAGTTCTACGCTTTGATCATGCTCGTGTGCTTGTGCTTCTTGTGTTTTAGTTGTCGTGAGAAGATTTGATAATAATTAAGTTACTTAGAGGGTGTGTGTTGACATCTAAACAACATCATGGCATGAAACAACGGAAACACTACATACGACCGATTACGAGCCAATTGTTTGAGCGCGCTCCAAAGGGTTGCCTTTTGCTGACAAGGGGGGAACGCAGTTCTTTTTCTTCCTTAACCACAACGAACGGTTTTCTGCAGCTCGCACTGCACGTCTTGTGCTTTTTTGGACATGGCAATATACACTACTCTATAGCATCAGCGAAAACGCCACGATTTCTTGTGTGCTGGAACTTCTGGTCGCCCATTATCGGGGGGGGGGAGAAGAGAGAGGGAAGGGGAAGGGAAGAGGAAAAGGATGGGAGAGGAGATGGGAAGGGGGAGGGAGGGGGGGGGGGGGGGGGGGGGGGGGGGGGGGAGGGGGGGGGGGGGGAAGAGGGCGGAAAAAGAGGGGGGTGGGGGGGGGAGGAAACGGGGGGGGGGGGGGGGGGGGGGTAGAGGGGGGGGGAAGGTAGAGAAGGGGAGTTGGCGGGGGGTGGGGGAGGAGTTGGAGGGGGGGGGGAGAGGGGGGGAAGGGGGAAGGGGAAGGGGGAGGGGTGGAGGGAAGGGGAGGGAAGGAAAAAGAGAGGAAGAGGGGGGGGGGGGGATTTGGGGGGGGGGGAAAGTAGTGGGGAAGGAGGTGGGAGGTGGTGGAGGGGGAGGTGGGAGGGGTGGAGAGAGAGACGGGTGGGAGGGAGAGGGGGAGGAAGTGGGGGAGGGAGGGTGGGAAGAGCGGGGGGGGAAGGATAGGAGGGGGAAGGGGGGGGAGAAGGGGGGGGGGGAGGGTGAGGGGGGGAGAAGTGTTGGGGGGGGGGGGGGGGGGGGGTGGGGTGGGGGTAGGGGGGGGAGAGGGGGTGAGGGGGGGGGGTGGGAGTGGGGGGATGGGGGGGGAGGGGGGGGGGGGGGGGGAAAGGGGGGGGGAGGGGGGGGGGGAGGGGGTGGGTCTGGGGGTGTAGGGTGGGTAGAGGGTGGAGGAGGGGGGGGGGGGGGGTAGGGGGGGGAGGGGGGGGGGGGGGGGGTGGGGGGGAAGAGAGGGGGGGGGGGAGGTTGAGGACGGAGGGGGGGGGTGAGGGGGGGGAAAAGGAGGGGGGGAGAGTTGGAAGGAAAGAAGGAGGAGGAGGGGGAAGGGGGGGAGGGTGATGAGTTGGGAGGGGGGGGGGGGAGTGGGGGGTGGGGGATAGGGGGGGGGGTGAGAGGAGGGGTGGAGGATAGGGGGGGGGGGGGTGGGGGTGGGGAGGTGGTCGGGGGGGGGGGGGGGGGGGGCGGGAGGGAGAGAAGGGGGAGGCGGGGGGGAATGAGGTGGGGTGGAAGGGGGAGGGAGGGGGGCGGGGCAGAGGGTGGGGTGGAAAAGAGGGGGGAGATGAAAGAGGGGGGAAGAAGGGGGGTGGTAGGGGGGGGAGGAGAAGTAGGGGGGAGGTGGAAAGAGAGGGAGGAGGGGGATGGGGGGTGGGGAGGGGGGTGGGGGGGGGGGTCGGTGTCCTCAAAAAAAAAATCCCCCCCCCTGAGGGCTCTCACTGTCGCATCTTGCGTACGTGCTCCTCCGTGCTGGCCGGCTTAGGGCTCCCCGTGTTGGACGGCGTTAGGGTCATGACCACTCGCAAAAGTGGCATTGCTCCTTTCATGCCCGCTAGCTCCACCCCATGCCACACACGGCATCTATAAACCTCCATCGTCCACACTGGAGCTCAGCTGCTCAGGTCGCTTTATGCTCTAGGCTAAGAGAGATGAAGGCCAGCTTCCCCTGCTTCTTCTCCGATTAAATCAATGGGACGACTCAGGGCTCCCCTGCAGCAGCAGCTGCTTCTCTAGACCTGTCTCTGACGCCTTGGCCCCCATCCACCACCACCACCGTTACCACCAGCAGCCACACCCAATCCTCCTCTATTGGGGCAAGGCTACGTGCCGCCAACAGACTGCCGGCGACGCCGCTATGGCCCACGTGGCAGTAGGCGCGAGATCAATCGAGGTCCTTCTCCTCCTCTTCTCAGAGGAAGTTCCACAAGTCGCAGGCCTGGGGGGCAACCAGAACCACACAGGAGAGGGCTGCAGTTGGAACCCAACCTCTACCTCACCACCTGGTAACGCTGCGGCGCCGGCCACCGTGAGGGGCGCGTCCTGACTATGACGACAAGCGGGACAGCTTGATCTTAACCTTAAGCATTTACCTTTACAAGCACATGTGTACACAATATATACTGTCGTTTCCCCCTCCTTAGCTGGCTAGCTAGAGCGTGTTAGCTTAATCTGATTATGTATCGCATATGTAGCTTTCCGTTAGGCATGTAGTTTAGTAGTCTAGTCATTGTCGGCGAAGGCATACGTGCATTGCGTACAAAGACGGCGAGTCGTCGGCTGGAAAGCGTGCATGGTGAATAGCTACTGCCGTGTGAGGGGCGGAGATGCGAGATGCCGAGTGCCGTGTGAAGCCGAGACCTGGAGCCAACGCGCCAGCAAGAGTTACAGCCGAGTGAATGCTGACTTCTGTTAACTAGTTAGTTGCATGGCGACATGCAAGTCTGCTAGGCTGCTTGGTCAATTTAGTTGCCGAGACACCTTGATCTGGAGAGATTCCAGAAGTGGTGGACGCGCCATAGTGCATGGAAGAGTGGGTTAGTGGCCGTGAGTCCGGCTAGTTAGTGCGTGTGGCAACCCTCTCCTTGTATATAGCAACATGCTTGAGTTAATGAAAACAGTTGAGGCCGAGAGGGCTTGACAGTGAAAACATGTGAGCCATCCGTGGGGTCCACCAAGGAGTGTCTTGCAAAAGCCGTTTCTCTTCCTTGGTACTCCCTCCAGGTCTGATTTACCCTCGTGGTTTTAGTTCAATTTGAACTAAAACCACGACGAGTAAATCAGAACGGAGGGAGTACATGTGTGTGTGTGTGTGAGTGTTGTGTGAAACAAAAGAGAATAGAAGGAGAGAAAAAGGTCGGGTTGTGAGAGGCAGCCGGCCACCAAAAATTTGTGTTCTTTCTTGTTCTTGGGTCTCTTCCGTGAGCTGAGAGAGTTGGCTAGAGGAAGAAGAAGGTGCTGTGAGAGGCAGCGCCAACAGAGCGTGTGTGTTGGACATAATTAATCACGGACATAAGTGGCCCCCTCGCCAGACAGGGGAACGCCGGCCGGCGAGGGGTCAACTCGTATTTTAAATTGCATTTCCTTATGTGCCTGACCTGAATGGACCATGTGCACACTGTCAAAATATGGAATTAATGATATATAGTACAGTTAGAATTGTACGCTACATCATTAATCTATAGTTAATTTAATCTGAAAGAATAAGTACCATCATTAGAATTTTACCTACATCATATGTCCATAGTTAATTTAATCTGGCAGAACAAGCATCAAATTAAAGATGTCACCCTACATCATTAGGCCATAGTTAATTTGATCTTGCAGAACAAGTATCATCCTTAGTAAATACTGGTAGAAAATTACAAAGTTTCTTAAATCTTTAAATTACAAAGAATAATATCATTGTCCAGAAAGCAACAATGACGGGGAGTGACATTAATTTTTCTTTAACAACAAGCACCGCACACGCAGTTAATGTAATCTAACTCGGCAATTATCAAATTGTCAAGATTCAACTTTGCGGATATTTTAATACTACCCAATGCCATCAGATATACTAACAACAACAATAATAAATTTTCCACGAAAAAGATATACTAATAATTGTTGGAGCTCAATTAAATTTTACGTGAAAAAAAAGGACTTGCTTAAATTTGATTAGCCATTCTAACAAATATGATCCATAGTCAATTAGCAAGTCACTAACAAGAAACCACCGTGTAATTGATGCATCTATCATTAGTGCTAGAACAATGCAACGCAGGAGGTCCAAATAATTTATGAAGCTAGGTTCGTTTTGTCACATCATGCCGTGTGAAAAGTGTTTGGAATCTGGTCCCACTCCCCATCAATTGACTTTGGACTTGCAGATGAAATACTAGCATGCACACTTGCCAGGACCTGAGGCGGGCAGGGCACATCTGTTCGAACTTTATACGCCTAGCACCCCTACGCCCTGTCCTTATCAAGCTAGCATGGGAGACAAACAGCAGACACTTTTCTTGGGGTTTCATGTGTAGTATACATTCAATCCTATGCACTCATGATATGTAATCTGACAATGATTGTTGGATCAACAGTCCAACACTATAACAATGTCTATTTTATAAACATGGTGTTAAAATTCCAACAATATACTCATGTGTTCTTTCTGGGATATCCACAATATAACACCCTGCTTCTGCTTGCTGTAAAGACAGTTTGAGTTTTTGTATGATGCAAGTTTTAATCTTATAATGGCATCAAGCCGGTAAAACAAACATGTTAACCATTAGTGTTTGCTAAAAATAATTATAGTTGAAGAGCCATGACCTTTGTCAAGTGTTGTTGCCACGAAAGGTACGGAAAACGTTCCAGATTTGGTACATACCCCACTTTCTATTTTGTTAAGGCTACAAATTCAAATATGTCAATAAAATATTATTTTTAAAATAGGTTATATTTGTGGTTCAAGGACACATTTTATTTGTACTGACAAAAACAATCACTACTGGAATCGCCGGCTTTGCCGAGTTTCCTGGGTACTCGGCAAAGCCTAGAATCAACTCGGCATTGTGTTTGCCGAGTTTGGTTCTCGGTAAACAGGACTTTGCTGGACATACGTCGGCAATCATTAACATTGCCGAGTTCTTATTATCGGGCACTCGGCAAACACTTAAATAACTATTGACGAGTTTCAATAAAAGAGAACTCGGCAAACCACAACGTGAGACGGAACGGCCCGTTAACGGCGGTGCCGCGTGGCTCAAACGATTGCCGAGTGTGGCTCTCGGCAAACCTTCGACGCGTGGCACAACATGTTTGCCGAGTTCTCGGCCGTAGAAACTTGGCAGACCTTTGCCGAGTTTGGTACTCGGCAGACCTCCGATGAGTATGGTGCCGACACGTGGCACAACATATTGCCGAGTTCTCGCGCGCTGACACTCGGCAAGCCATTGCCGAGTTTGGATGTAGGCAGACCGACGATGAGTAGGGGGGTGATGTGTGGCATAGTCAGTTGCCGAGTTCTCGCCAACGGAACTCGGCAAACCTTTGACGAATCCAGGTGTGCCACATGTCACATGCGTTCGCCGAGTGTTTTACTTTGCCGAGTGTTCTGCTCGTCAAATGCTGCTAGTAGAGGACAGCTGAAGCTGACTTTTGTCGAGTATGGAGCTCTGCAAAGATTCCAGGAGCTACCAGCTTCTGTCACGTGGCCCTCTTTGCCCGGCACTGCGCTCAGCCAGGTAATGGTTTGACGAGTGCCGGAACTTGGCAAACGGTCAACCATATTTCTTTTTATGCTTATTTTTTGGGCAGCCCTGCATAGAAATCAATATATATACATATGTTTGATCACACACATGCATCACAACATTCAAATATCACCACACACATACCATAGCATCACAGGGCATCAACAAGCAATATGGCCATAATCCTGAGACATATTACACATGTATGTACACATCAAACACAAAGTGCATACATAGGGAAGTTCACACACGAGTGCTTACATAGAGAAGTTTGATGAGAACTAATACACGACAAGTGTAGCGAGAAAAACAAGTGCAAAAGGAATGAAAACTTTCCGATGGAAAGGCATCACAAGTGGCGACGATAACTTGTACATCGACCATCAAAGGCATCCGCGATGCAAACCTATTAAACGAAAACTAGAAGGACGAGTAAGTTCAAAAGGCAGGTCAATGCACAGAAATGAGCCGTTTGGTTCGAAATTCTGCCATGGCGTCATTTATAAGCACTTTGGTTGGAATATGCTGCCATGGTAGCAAAAATAAACCATTTGGCTCATAAATGATGTCATGGCGTCATAAATGGTCTTTTTTGCTTTTAAATAATTAGAGGTACACGCTCTAATGAGGTGGTCACGGGGGAGACACAAAAGTAAGTTCTCGAATCTGAGTCATGGTTTGGCCAACGTCGCACTACTAGGGAAAACCCTAGTAGTAGCGCGGTTTTTTTTTCATAGCAGTAGCGCGGGCACCCGCTCTACTGCTAGGGCGCTACAGCTAAATTTTAGCAGTAGCGCTGGGTCCACCAGCGCTACTACTAATTCAGTTAGCAGTAGCGTCCTTCTGTACCAGCGCTACTGCTAAGTAGTTGCAGTGTGGGCTTTACCCCGCGCTACTACTATTCATCTGTATTTTCTTTCTTTATTTTATACTGTATCGTTATACAAATTTTGATATAGTAGCAATTAAGAGATTGTTATATCATTATGATCATGATGAGTTATTATAATCATTGGGTGGATGAAACACGGATTAGATCATGTGGATGGATCCAAGTGACCAAAGATGATTAGTAGGATCGTCCTATAATTTGGACGATCTATATCCTCTCTTTGAGTCACTTGGATCACATCCCATAATCTAATCCACGTTTCTTCCACCCAATGCATATATAACTCATCATGATCATAATAACCATCATCATCATCATCAACATCTCATATTTCATATAAGAACTCATACATATCTCATCATAATAACACTCATTCATAGTAGTCATATAAGACTAGGTACGTTCATTATACACAATGTAGCACTAACTCATCATCATCATCATTGATACAAATCATCATAATAGTCATAAGAACGTATCAACTATCATTGCTAGCACCATCTGTAGCACATAACTCATCATCAATCATCATCTGATAAACAACTCATTATCATCATCATAGTCATAACAACACAGCTAACTGTTCGTTAGCACATGATGTAAGTTCTACCTGAAGACTGCCTACTCTCTCGAAAGGGTAAAATTAAATAACAATAGGTAAACCCCTGGAACCTCCCATTATGGAGAATATAGTCAAACTGTCTCCCATTTGTGGACCTGCGACTTATGTTGCCCCCAAGTATTTCACCTGACGATCTTAGAACTTGTTCTCCCATTTTGAATTGTAGGACTTCATCTCTTTGACAAAATCGTGTAAATGCACGCCGTGGTGACACGTAGGCAATTGGCTGTAGCTAAATAAGTTTCCATGTCACCTGTATCATTATGCATAAGACGAGGCACAACAATCCGACGGCGGGAGTTTTCTGTGAAGAAACATCTAATAACTACTTAGCCCCAAAATGTGAGTTTAGCTTAAGAAGAATGTAGCAAAGAGTCACTGGTGCACTAATGAAAAAACTCTTACCATTATATCTTGATGGATGTTACTGTAGTTCAATACGTGGACTATTGGCACTAGTTGATCATAATTTGGAGGATAGAATAATACTCATCTTGAAATTCTCAACAACATTAAGTCATGAACAAAAATGATTTTCTCCTCGCAGGTAGATTCCCGCCCATAACTATAGTAGGTGTTTATTCTACTACGTTCCGTACATTTCTTGAAGAATGAATAAGCTGTCAACATTTTTTAAAATAAACAATACAAATTATCTTAAGAAATAGGTTTGAAAAACCACATAGAGGTAGAGCCGGTAAGCGTATCAAACATCGACCCAAATGTCGTATATCTTCGATGTCATCCTTCAGAGACGAATATCGAGGGGATCATGCCAACCCTCCCGAACACATACCTCTTGCCCAGTAGTGCTATCCATTCGAGCATCCAAATGGGGAGTGGGTCACCCGCATGTATTGTTCTATAGCTTTACGGCAAAGCGTAACCATGTTGGGTCTAAGGTGAACTTCTCTTTGTCCTCTTATCTCATGATCTTTGAAATCTAGTCTTCAAGACTAGAACGTGTGAATGGAGGGGGGAATGCCACTAGTCAATTGTAAAAAAACGGAATTACTACGTTAACAGAGCTATCGATTAAAGTCATGTTATTTAATTACGAAAAAGCTCTTGTCTTAGTGCGTACACTACAAACAGCGAGTGCTCATCGAGCTTAACTGAAGCACCTACTGTTTCCACAGAGAGTCCTGTGCACCGGACACCCGTTGGTTGTCCTCCGCAGTAGTTCGCACTTACCTCGGTTCGTATGCATCCATCCCCCCGGACATTTCCTATGTTTATAATTCCAAGATTATTTAAAAATTGATCGATGGCAATTACCTTAGGACTCAACACCACAGATACTTACTATTCCAGCATCGGTTTGACCTTTCTGTTTATCTGGTCCTCGACTGTCTATTTCCTGCCCTGCTACACCTCTCCCCAGTCTCATCGTTATATGCCTTGACCCCCGCTTATGGATTGCTGTGATCCTCTTGCCTCTCCCTGATAGTGGGCTCGTCGCGTGAATGGTCGCTCCCCCTTCGTTGCCCGAGTGGCATTACACCAAAAGTGTCAGCACAGCGACCGAAGGCGAAGAAGCGACCCCCACGCATTAGTCGGATATTCCTCTCTGAAATTTTGATTTAGTATATGGGTGGACACTCCCTCACAGATTATTCGACCGTGGTGATGGAGTCTCCCCCTTCCTGCTCATGCATTACCAAGTATTATCACGCGAAGAAGGAGATGGAGGAAACGACACACCCGACACAGTCGGCATCCTCCTTCAAGACAGACTGAAATTCACCTCAGAGAGCACGAACACTGAGAAGCCAACCCGTTTAAACTATATGGAGCAATGACCTAAAGAGGCCATGTTATGCGGGAATGTTGATTAATTCCCGCTCCGGACAAATCAACGGGCACTCGATATTTCCTAACTTTCTCGTCACAAAGTCATGACCAAAATTCACGAAAAAAATTTCGGCATGACCCTTCTAAAATAGGAACATATCGAGTCGCCTGAAATTTGCGAACGAACGGAAATGATGAATCAACATTCCGGCCACCAAAACAAAAATGGCCACTCGGGAGGTGTTTCCCTAACAAAATGATCCCAGCAATCCATTTTGTCGGCTTTTTTTCAAAAATGAAACCAAAGTGCACACAATCAATAACGCATCGATGCATCATCCATCAACCTCCATCTCAGCAACATACATCACACCACATAATATACAAAAAATCAACGAAAACAACACAAGGAGGAGAGGGAGGTGCAACAGTGGACGGGCGGATGGTGGCCGACCGGGTGGGAGAGGGAGAAAACGACACAGAAATCCGAAATCTTCCAACCTCATTAAATACATCCTAGCTTCACATTTTCATTTCATAAAAAAAATTACAAGCTCACCTTTTCAATCACATGGTTGGATTTTACTTCTCCCAATAATTCCCCTACAAATGTTCATATATTTGTGTTGCACTTGGATAATCAATTTATTAATGAAACTTCTGAAAGTTTCACATCTATGTACTACAAAACTAAATTAGTAACCCTAAAACCTAGAAATTTCATTTGAGAATATCCAATGTCGATTCCCTATAAACCTCTAAAATTTCTATTGTCTTCAACTTGATTCCTAAACCCTAGAAAAATGCCCTATTTTTTTACCTACTGTCCACTTCTTGAATGCTAGAAAAATTCTACCAACCAAATATAGTAAACTACAAACTATAAAATAGATAATATAAACTATAAAGTAGAAACTATAAACTAATTTAGTAAACTAAAACCCAGAAACTAGAAACTAAATTAGTTAAATTAGGGAGCTAGAGGGAGGGAAGGTGCGGGTGGGGGTGGGCCTTCAAAACCCGGACGGTCACTGGACAGCCCTTTGGGAGGACTCACAGAACTCGGACCGTCACTTGGACAGCCCTTCGGGAGGCCTCTCGAACAAGCCTCGGGCACTAAGATCGAAAACTACGACCTCTCTACAGAGTTGCACACATATGGTGTCATCTTCGGCAGGGCTTCGTCCAGAACTAGTTCCCACCGAACCCAGACAGCCTTTTGGCTCTACGAAACTCTTTTCATGGGAGGGAGAGAGAAGCCAGATAATTGCATGGCATGAGTATGAGAGCAAGAGATGAGTCTTTAGGCAGCCCCCTCCACCCCTATTTATAGGCCAAGCCCAAGGGTGGCTTCTCAAGAAGCCAAGGGAAAAATACCAAAGGACCCTCAAGGTGGCTTCTCCAAGAAGCCACCCAAAAAGCACTTTCACTATTTCACGACGACATTTTCAGCGTCCGTTCGAACTGAATATTTATGTGGGCTTAGAACATTTCCAGTACCCACAAAATAATTTTCAACGCGTTTTGGAACTATTCCAGATTAGTGATTTTCATCTGCGAAAGCATCTGAAGTGGGTTCGGCAGCAACGAACATTTCCGGTTTTCTTCCAGAAAATTCCCAAAAGTTTCCAGAATGATTCTGGCACCCTCCAAGAATTATCGGGCATGTGCCAAAACCAATTTGACTTTATGGTATCCTTGAAACAACTTTTCAGTTTCACCGGAACTCATCCGGTGACCTCTCTCTGCGGAACTTTTCCGCTGTCCGAAACTTTTTCGGTGATTTTCTCTCAGACTCCCGTCTAGTATTCAGCAGAAGATGACCCTTAAGCGTGTGACCCTATAGGTTCGGTGAAGTATAGACATGACACGGAACCCCTTCCGATCAATGATCAACATCGGAGCCGTGGACACCCCATATGCCCCTATACCCACACGAATGAATATTCGAGTGAACCTCCAGTTGCCGTGTGCTATTCCTGTTGCTTCGCGATATGTTACAAATACCCGAGGTGAGACATGTTGGCATTCCGTGGATCACAACTTGTCCATATGCTAGTTACTCGTTACCGGTATTGTTCTCTTTTTCGTTACCGTGTTCCGGCATCCCCGTGATCAAATCACAAAGTGTCTGGCCAGACGATGATGGATACCGTAACACCGAGGGGCCTAGAGATACTCTCCCAGGTCGGAGGAGCAAATCAATCTTGAGCTATCAAGTTACTTGACATACTTTCCATGAACCCGTAAGCAAGTAATAGCCACCCATTTACGGATGACGTTTAACAAACCCCAAAGTTCATGAAGCAAGCATGAAGAAACTAGATACTCTCATGGTCTAAGGAATCATGCAACATTAACCATCTCTGTGTTATTAACCATTAACTTGTGACGAATGTATCTCATAGTAACATCAATTCGGGTCGATTCAACACAAATGTTCTTCTAACATTGTGCCCTCAAAAGTTGCTGGCATAGACATGCCCATGATCAGGAAAACAGAACCATCATGCAACACTTTGAGCTAGTCTTAGAGGCCAGACTAGGAATACATTTACCGTTATTATTCCACACATGCATTGAGTCTTCCTCCGAGCCTCGTTTATTGTAGACTCGAGAACCATGCAGTTATAGCAGGAATAAACCTAATATGAACAGGGAGGATAATAATAACATTTATTATTGCCTCTAGGGCATATCTCCTACAAATTTGACCTACATGCGTTGCTGTTTGTAACCATCAATTATTGACCTGCTCTTAGTAACCTTTCAGGACAGACAAACAAGGGATACCACGCATACACGCACTGTTTAGATGATACCGAAAGTATATATTTGGGACAAATGTAGGAAGAATGTGACTGGGACATCGTCGATTTCTTGCGACAACCATTCTTTAAGAAAGAAAGGCAAGCATTTCAAAGGTGAGGCAGATCACCGGAAGAAGCCCGCCCTCCGTACTGGTGATGCCATACTTGATATGGTCAAGGATTTACAAGTAATCTATGGAAAGGGTCCTGGCGGACAATCTGTTATGAATGACGCTGAGGGACGCGCACCCATGTGGAAGAAGAAATCTATATTTTGGGACCTACCCTATTGGAAAGACCTAGAGGTCCGCTCTACAATCGACGTGATGCACGTGACGAAGAATCTTTGTGTGAACCTGCTAGGCTTCTTGGGCGTGTATAGGAAGACAAAAGATACACCGAAGGCACGGGAGGACCAGCAACGTGTGCACGAAAAAGACGGCATGCATCCAAAGTAGTATGAAGGTCCTGCCCACTACGCTCTTACCAAAGAAGAGAAGGAAATCTTCTTTGAATGCCTACTCGGTATGAAGGTCCCGTCTGGCTTCTCGCCGAATATAAAGGGAATAATAAATATGGCAGAGAAAAAGTTCCAGAACCTAATGTCTCATGACTGCCACGTGATTACGACGCAACTGCTTCCGGTTGCATTGAGGGGGCTTCTACCGGAAAACGTTCGATTAGCCATTTTGAAGCTATGTGCATTCCCCTGAGAGCCTCACCTGCCACTGCTGGGCTTTTGGCGCCCGCCACTTGTAGGCATTCCTGCAGTAGTGGGAGTATCGATGAACCTATCTTACCCTTACAGGAGATGCATATGCAGCTGGTGCCTATGTCAGTTGGATCGAATGAACCGGCAACTGGATATTCACATGCTTCACACTGTGGTAGTTGTTCCGACTCTGTTGGTGGTACCCCGACACTACTAGAAAATACCTTATAGGTAGAGGATTAACAGTAGCGTGGGGTTGATGGGCCGCGCTACTGTTATTTAACAGTAGCGTGGGCACAGAACACGTGCTGTAGGACGGAATTAGGAATAGCGCTAGCGCTGTAAAGGAGCGCTACTAATAAGTGGGCCCCGCCGTGCCCCACGGGCTGGCCATAGTAGCAGTGCGGGTCATACACAAGCACTACTGCCAAACACATTAGCAGTAGCGCCGGCCCGAGGCCCATGCTGCTACTGTGGCCCGCCCGGACCCAGCTTCCCATCCCCACTTAGCAGCAGCGCCTGTCTGGAACACGCGCTATAGCTAATGTGTTTAGCAGTAGCGTGGGGCCCTGACCTGTGCTGCTGCTAAGCCAGCCTTATCCTCCCCGTCCCGCCCTTTCCTCACTCTCCCTGTGATCACTCTCTCACTGTCGCTCCTCCCCCTGCCGTCGCCACCGTCGCCGCCATCCCGGCCGGCTAAGCCCCCTCTCCTCCCTCCCTCCTCCTTCCCTCCACCCACCCGCCCTTTCCCCTCCTCCTCCTCCTCTCCAGCCGCCCCTGTTCCTCCCTCCTCCTCCAGCCGCCGGCCACCCCTCCTCTTCCTCCCTCCTCGCCCTTCCTCCCTCCTCCAGCTGCCGCCCCTCCTCCCTCCTCCTCCTCTCTCCTCCCTCCCTCCTGCATTCTCCATCA
>JAAAXO010000405.1:0-27747 GCA_011799875.1 Thinopyrum elongatum
CTCCACAACAGATGCAAGTTGCCTCTGACGATAAGCTTTCTAATTCCATGGTCTGCCGCAATCCTGAGACCAGCAAGGAGTCCTTCATACAGCAGTGTTGTTTGGTCGCTTTCTCCCTGGGGAAATGCATCTGAATTATGTACTTGAGGTGCTCTTTGATGGGTGCGACAAGCAGCACCCCAGGATCCGCGCCTTGCTGCAAAAAGCCCCGTCAAAGTACATAATCCAGTTTTGAGTCATTTCCTTGGGTAGAGTGTCTCATGTATCTCTTGTCTGGGTTGGCGTCCATTCTGCAATGAACTCTACCAAATCATGACTCTAAATAGGTGAAGTACTTTCAAAATTGAGGTCATAGCTTGACAATTCCAACGCCTACTCAACAATTCTGCCGGTTGCATTTGGATTCCCAAGATCTTTTGCATTGGAAAGCGAGTGATGACGGTGATCTGATGTGCTTGGAAGTAGTGGCACAGCTTCCTTGAGGCCATGAGAAGACCAAAAAGTAGTTTCCGCACGGCAGAATATCTTGACCTAGCCCCCTGATAAGAGAACTAACAAATAAATTGGGCGCTGCACCAACTTCTTCTTATGCACTACTTGCTCTCCTTGCATTTGCTCTTTCGCTCTTGACTTGTCGGTACCTGGACTTGCCGGAGAAGATTCCGGCTTATCGCTTGATGGTTCTGCATCCCACTGCTCCTTTGTCTTCAGCTTCTCTCTCCGCCACTAGTGCAACACTAACCACTTGATTTGTTACCGCCAAGTACAATAGCAACGGCTTGTGGCTTTGCGCAACCACTTTTGGCGCAGAGAGAGGTACTTCTTCAAGTCTTGCAGCGCGGCCTCTACTTCCGGAGTCCATTTCATTGGACCTGTCTTTTTCAAAATTTTGAAAAACGGCAAGGCGCGCTCAGCAGACTTGGAGATGAACCTGCTCAATGCAGCAATACAGCCGGCAAGAGGGCGACACTCCTTGACGCCTTCGGTGTTCAATCTGCTCAATTGCCTTGATCTTGTCTGGATTTGCTTTAATTCCACGTTGAGACACAAAGAATTCTGGAAGCTTGCCGGATGGAAGCCAAAGACACACTTCTTAGGATGAGCATCAGATGATCTTGCACAAATTTGCAAATGTCTCTTCTACAGCTTGGATCAGTGTTGCCTTGTCTTGGTCTTGACCACTACGTCGTGATAGAGGCGAGGGTGTCCCGATCTTTCGATGAGATGATAGCTATCGTTTTTGGTGGAGTAGACTTTGACGATCCGACTACGAACGTGCGAGGACGTCGCGCCTTAGCAATCGCTAAATCAACTCCGAGAGGTTATTGACCACGCCGGAGCACAATCAACCTGACCACGAGGGTCTATCTCCTGCATGCAAACGAAGAACAAGCAAGAAACTAAGATTTGCAATCTGGATATTGCAAATATAAGATGAAAGCTTTATTGATCAAGGTGGGGTTCTGTGACGTCTGGTCTGGTCGTTGAACACAAACGAAGTACGCGAAGTTGCAGCTATGGCGAACTTTTAATCTAAACAAACCAAAGTCTAAACGGTGCCCTAAGGGCTGTATATATGGAGGAAGAGGAGGGGATTCGTTGGCCCTTGAAGAGGGGTCCGAAACCAACCCTATCTCTTGTTCCCCACACATACGGACTCTAAAAACAGCCTATACTCAAGTATTTCGAAATTACATGGGCCTGGCCCAATAATAAGGTGAGCAGCACCTATAATAGCCTCTGGACGAAATTTATGAAGTGGCATCTTGTATATTTCGTCCAAGGCTTGCACT
The DNA here is from genome assembly GCA_011799875.1 of Thinopyrum elongatum. NCBI lineage: Eukaryota > Viridiplantae > Streptophyta > Magnoliopsida > Poales > Poaceae > Thinopyrum > Thinopyrum elongatum. The sequence goes on from JAAAXO010000405.1 coordinate 1,794, forward strand.
CATTATGGTGGCTTCAAAGTCCTGAAATTATCATTGTAACTCCGTTCTTGTTCCCCTTGCGCATGCCATCATCTCCATGCTTGAACTTGCTCCAAGGTTCTCTTCTTGTCCAAGCTAGGCCCTTCATTGTAAGACAAAACAATGTATCCAATTTAGGCAGCATCATATTCTCATGAACATTAGAATCATTACCAGAAAACGAAAGTACCTGATAATTAATTGGCGTGCGCGAGTTCTAGTAATTGGTCCAGTATGTTAAGCAGCAGGGGTGTGGGTGGTGTAACAATGGTATTGATGTCTCATCACGTCGTCCATATATGCTTCCACATTTCTGTGCAGCTAGGGCTCAAAATCAATTTGGACTGCGCGTCTGCAAAAGTGGAACCTGCGCTCTTCAACCCAAAAGGCATGCGTATGAAGCAATATGTGCCACATGGGGTGATGAACGTTGTTTTCTCTTCATCTTCCTTGGACATGAAAATCTGTGGTGATAGCCAGAGTAGGCATCAAGGAATGATAGTAGACACACAGACAGTGGAGTCCACAATCTGGGGAGATGTGCGGCAAGGGAAAAGGATCTTTTGGACAAGCTTTGTTGATATCAGTGTAATCGATACAATGCCTCCATTTTCCATTCACCTTGCGCACTACAACTAGATTTGCCGACCAAGTAGGATGGAGTACTCCTTTGACTAAACCTGCCGCTTCTAACTTCTTGATTTCTTCAGTGATAAACTGCTGCCATTCCAGAGCTTGCTTTCTGTCCTTCTGCTTGATGGGCCGCGCATGAGGACAGACAGCAAGGTGGCGCTCAATTACCTACCCGGGAATGCCGGGGATGCCATATGGTTGCCATGCAAACACATTGAAATTTGCCCGCAGGAAGTTAATGACCGCGCTTTCCTATTTGTCATCAAGGGTGGAACTTATGGTGAAAGTTCCCCTGTGGTCGTCCTCCTTGGCGGGTACCTTCTTGGTTGCTGGTGGAGATGCCTTGGATTTCTTACTCTTGCCGCCAGAGCTCTTTGACATGTCCTCAACGGGAGCGCATCACTCTGAAGAGGTGCGCTTGCCAGAGTCCTTGTCAGTGGTCTTGCCGGCTTTCTTCCTCTTCTCCCCCGGGAGCTTTGCCAGCAGGAGGAAATGTCTTGGTGGCACATGCTGCAACTGCCTCTCGATAGAGTTGATCAGCGCAAATGAGCGTGTCCTTCTTGTCAGAGTTGCGTGTGATGATTCTCATCGGCCCTGACATCTTCAGCGTGTTGTAGGCACAGTGCGATGCCGCCTTGAACTTATCCAGTGCCGGGCGGCTAAGGATCCCAATATATGGTATTGGAATCTTGATGAAATCAAAGACGATCTTCTCCGTCATGTAATTCAGCTCACTGCCAAATGTGATCAGCAGGGTGATCTTGCCCTTCGGCTGACTCCTTCCTGGATTGATCCCTTGGAATGTGCCTATCTTCTTGAGATATTTGTCAGAAATCTGCAGCATCTTGATCACATTTGGTGAGATTAAGTTCAGACCAACGCCACCATCAACCAACAGTTTTATCACTTTGAGATTGCGTATCGTTGGTGAAACCAACAACGACAAGCACCCGACCGCAGTTGTGTGATCAGGGTGATCCTTAGTGTAGAAAATGATGGGCATGTTGGACCATTTCAATAGCTTCTGGGCATCAATTGCCAGCTCTACCGCATTAACCTCACGCACCCACTGCTTGAGTTGGCGGTGAGAGGAGTGCAAAGATGCGCCTTAATCAATGCACATGGCTTCCGTGGCCTTCTGGAACTTATGTTCGTTCGACTCGTCATCGTCCTCTTCGTCCTCAGCATCATCATCTCCTTCTTTCCTGTCACGGCCCCTAGCAGGCTTCTCCTTCTGTTGCTTGGCCTTGTCACGGCGACCTCCTCGGCCGCCATGCTTCTTGCCGGATCCTCCAGTACCATCCTGGGCCTTTTCCTTGTCTCGCTTCTCGGCAAGCTGCTCAACTTGCTGGCAATCTTGGAGGTCATGGCCATTGGTATGGTGGATCTTGCAATACTGCTTGCCGGAGCCTTTCATCTTGTCAGCAGCCGCCAAGGTTTGACACGAGGCGCACCCGGCAACTTCCTTGCCGGAGCTCTCAGTCTTGGCCTTCTTGGCGATACCAACATTGTCGGATCCCTCAACAGCTAGAACTGCCTTGCCATTGCGCTTCATGTTGCGCTTGCGGCTCTTCTTCTTCGGGGTAGTGGTGGCATCATCGTCCTTAGAATCTACCTCTGTGCCAGCATCCTCCCCGGGAAGTCTCCTCCCCTCTTCAACACATGCGCACTTATCACCCAGAGCATAGAGCTCGGTGATATCCTTCACTGGACTGGCCAGCTCCTCCTGCATCTTGCGATTATGCACATTCATGTGGAATGTAGTAATCACAACGGCAGGGTGAATGTTAGGGATGTTGCGCTGAACACGGCTGAACCTCTGAATGTATTTGCGAAGGGACTCGCCATCCCTCTGTGGTATCACATGCAGATCACTGGGCTGACCGGGAACCTTGTGGCCCCCGATAAAAGCACCAATGAAATGATGGCATAGATCTGACCACGAGGAAATGGAGTTCTCTGACAAGTTCATCAACCACGATCTGATGTTGGGCTTGAGCGCTGACGAAAAGTAGTTGGTGAGGATCTTCTCGTCACGAGCCCCAGCAGCCTGCAATGAGATGGTGTAGATGCCCAGGAACTCTGACGTGCTGTCATATTTCTCTCGTAGTTCTGGCTTGAAGTGTAGGGAAGTGGGCCATTGGACTTGCTACAGCTCTTGTGCAAACACTGGGCAACCCACCTCGCAAGGTAAGTAGCCAGTGTACCCAAGCGCAGGCTCATAGATAGTGGGCCTTATGCACCTATCAGATTGATGGCATGCTTCTCGTCGCCGTTCTTGGAGAACTTGGCACTAATCACGGTGAGCTCGCGGATCGGATGACGCCATGGACATGTCATCATGGGCGTCGACCCGCTGGCTCTGCCTCTCTGGTTGTTGTTGTCATGGAGTGGACTGCACCGTGGCTGCGCCGCTTCCAGTCCTCTCTCCAGCACCGTGCACCGGCGCCATGGGCTACTGCCATGAAGATCCCTCCTGTTGTGGCTTGTCATTGTTGGCATAGCTGAGGAGGCTCTCAATAGCAGCTCTCCACTCGTCCATCTTCTCCGTCGCAGGTGGGAAGTTCAGAAGCAACTATGCATGTGCAACAGCTTCTGTCGGCGTACATGGCAGAGAAAGGTGCGAAGAATGAGAGGCGTTCTTACTTCTGACAAAGCCAGAAGGAACTCCATCTCGAGCCTGCGACCTTGGCCTATTTTCGCTGGCATGCTGGCATGCATGTTGGCCCTGCACATCCTAAAGATGATACAAAGGGGCTTTGCCGTGGGGACGTCCGATATCACCTCCTCCGTGTGCGCCGGCGTGGGCGTCTTGGATGGCGCCATTCCATCCTTGGAGTTCGCCACACCGCCTGCAGGTAGCACGGCTCCGTCCTTGGACCTGGTGGTGTGCAGGTTGTTGTTCCCGTCCGGGACGACACCACTCACCTGGCTCTGATCACCAGAACATCACAGAAGCTGCTCGTGACCTTCGCCTCCTCCGCCACCGCCCGTGTCGTCGCCTGTCTGTGTGGGCACCGGTAGCTTGGACGTAGACGGGTCGACCATCGTGGCGCCCTACTTCTTGGGAGCATTGGCGATGAAGATGATGAAGAAGCTGACGCGCTGACTACTAGATCAGATTCGCGCAAGCGACCCCCCTGCCTGGCGCGCCAAAGATGTCACGCGTACGGCCATCTATGGGATCATGGTGATCCCTTTGTTGTTCGACTGGGGAGATCGACAAACACAAAGAGCAGATAAAGAAATCAACATAGTAGTTTACCCAGGTTCGAGCCGCTGTGAAGCGTAGAACCCTACTCCTGCTTTCTTGTATTGGATGTTTATATGCCCAGTTACAAGGAGCGCAACTTGCTGGCAAGGTGCACGGGAAGTGCAGCTACGCATGCAAATGAACAGGCCTTCGACCTTTGTAAAGGTAGCCATGGGCCTCCTTTTATAGACTAAGGGGTTACCAAAGTTGCAAAATGTTAAATACACATTGTAAGTAGTGGCTACAGTGCCAAATACCTAACACTGACGGGTTAGGACAAACACATTAAATGCGCCGTGAGGTGTCAAGCTGGTGAAGCGTCTCGGCAAGAATGGCCTCTCCTTCTGTGCCGTTCGCCCAACTACCTCATATTTCCTTGACACGCTCCTGGGACGAGTGTCATTAAAGTTGTGTCTTCGGCGGCCAGCTGCCATGTGCCCATGCAAAGTTCACCTAATTGCCTACCCACTCGACACCTATATGACAAGTGACAAGCTGGTCACTGAGGTGGAGCGGTGGCAAGGTAGTGGGATCTTGATACGTCTCCAAGTTATCTATAATTTTTTATTGTTCCATGCTGTTATATTATCATTCTTGGATGTTTTATATTCATTTTATAGTAACTTTATTTCATATTTTGGGACTAACCTATTGACATAGTGTCTAGTGCCAGTTGCTATTTTTTGCTTTTTTTTACTTCACAGAATATCCATATCAAACAGAGTCCAAACGCAGCGAAACTTTCTGGAGATTTTTTTCTGCCCAGAAGACAACTTGGGAGCCAAGTAAGTGCAGGAGGGGACGCCCGTGGGGCCCATAAGACACCAGGGCGAGCCAGAGGCCCCTGGCACACCAAGGTGGGTAGTGGGGCCCACAGGAGTCCTTTCCACCGCCTCTCAGCTCTATAAATACCCAAATATTCCAGAAACCCTAGGGGAGTCGACGAAACACAATTCCAGCTGCCGCAAGTTCTAGAACCACGAGATCTAATCTAGAGCCCTATTGCGGCACCTTGCCTGAGGGGAACACGATCACGGAGGGGTTCATCATCCTCACTGGTGCTCCTCCGATCATGCATGAGTAGTTTACCACAGACCTACGGGTCCGTAGGCAGTAGCTAGATGCCTCTTCTCTCTTTTTAATTCTCAATACAATGTTCTCCTCGATGTTCTTGGAGATCTATTTGATGTAATGACTTTTTGCAGTGTGTTTGTTGGGATCCGATGAATTGCGAGTTTATTATCAGTTCTATCTATGAATATTATTTGAGTCTTCTTTGATCTCTTATATGCATGATTATTATAGGCTCGAATTTCTTCTCCGAAACTTTGGTTTGTTTGGCCAACTAGATTGATTTTTCTTGCAATGGGAAGAGGTCCTTTGTGATGGGTTCGATCTTGCAGTGCTCAATCTCAGTGACAGAAGGAGAAGTGACACGCATGTATTATTGCTATTAAGAATAAAAAGATGGGGTCTATTCCTACATGAATAGATCTTGTCTACATCATGTCATCGTTCTTATTGCATTACTCCATTTCTCCAAGAACTTAATACACTAGATGCATGCTGGATAGTGGTCGATGTGTGGAGTAATAATAGTAGATGCAGAATCTCTTCGGTCTACTAATCTTGGACATGATGCCTATATACATGATCATTGCCTTGGATATCATTATAATTATTTGCTCTTCTATCAATTGCCCAACAGTAATTTGTTTACCCATCGTATGCTATTTTCTCGAGAGAAGCCACTAGTGAAATCTACGACCTCCGGGTCTATCTTCTATCATATTGTTTTCAGATATACTATTCCAAAAAACCAAAAAATACCTTGCTGCACTTTTTCTTTATCTATTTTATTTTGTGTTTTTGTCAGATCTATTTATCCAAACTCATACAATTTAATCTATCTCAATACCGAGGAGGGATTGACAACCCCTCTTACGCTTGGGTTGCAAGTATTTGTTATTTGTGTGCAGGTACCACTTACATAGTGTTTCTTGGTTCTCCTACTGTATTGATAACCTTGGTTTCATATCTGAGGGAAATAATTACCGTTGTTATGCTGCATCATCCTCTCCTCTTCGGGGAAATACCAACACAGATACAAGAAATCAGGAAGAATTTCTGGCGCTGTTGCTGGGGAGACATCATCAACATCTATCAGGTTCCTAATGACAAATCTCATCTCCTTGCAATTTACATTATTTTCCATTTGCCTCTCGTTTTCATCTCCCCCACTTCTAAAATGTTTTTGCGAAAAGCACAAAAATATTTGCCTTTTTATTTGCCTTCTTTTTCATTTGCCTTTTTCTCGTTCGATCTTTTGTTTGCGTGTGATCTTGTTTGCGTAGTCACGATGTCTCAAGAAAATACCAAGTTGTGTGATTTTTCTAGTACCAATAATAATGATTTTATTAGTACTCCAATTGCGCCTCCCACCGCTAGTGCGGAGTTTTATGAAATTAATGCCGCTAGTACTCCAATCCTTGGATGATTATACAAAAAAAATATGCGGGATTGAATATTGTTACTAGAAATCTTTTAGATTCCGCCGCGGGTGGTACTTTTATGGAAATTACTTTGGGTGAAGCTACTAAATTGCTTGATAATATTATGGAAAATTATTCACAATGGCATACTAAAAGAGCACCTACTAGTAAAAAGGTTAATTCGGTTGAAGAAATTAGTACATTGAGTGAAAAAGTTGATGCACTTATGAAATTGGTTGCTCGTAAAAATGCTCCTATTGATCTTAATGATGTGCCTTTGTCTACTTTGATTGAGCAAAATAGTGATCTCGTAGATGTGAATTTTGTCTCGCGAACATTTTTAATAACAATGCTATAGAGGTAATTTTAATCCTCAGGCTTTTCCTAGAAATTCCTCTAATAATTATGGGCAATTCCTATGGTAATTCTTCTTACAATAATAATAGGAACCCTGTGATCTTGAGAGAAATATTAAAGAATTTATCAATGCTCAAAAGTTTTCAATACTACGCATATGAAGAAAAAATTGAGTTAAACTGATGATATGGTAGAAGCATTGATAGAATTCATACGATGTAGAAAAGCTCAAGATTAAATTTTTGACACCCAAAGTTGATGTCAATGAATATCAATTAAGGATTTAATGTTTCCATGGATGTGAAAGTAGAAAAGAAACCGCTATGCATAGAGCTAAAGAGGGAATTTCTTGAAAGAGTGTTTTCCACCGATTATTTTCCATAATGATGGAAGATCTTAATAAGATTGGGTTTCTTATATGATTCCATGTTTAGTAATATGTCAAACTTGATGATTAAGGGACGAGAAGAGTCAACTCTTAGCTAGAAGGCGCCCCAAATTTGGAGGGATTGAAAATCTGTTGAAAAAATTGATAAAAGTGGGTTCGGAGAGGTCAAACTTTAACTAGTGATGTGGCCCACTCTTTTGGACTTTAAAATTTTATTAATGAGTAGTTTATCTTTCATTAAACGTATTTCTTTGTTGCAATCCATGTTAAATTCCCCAATGCCTATGAACAAAATAAATCTTTTACTAAACATATTATAGAAGCGATGTGAAAGCTTTAGAAGAAAAAGTGTGGAATTAGAGATTTCAATTCCTAGAACACTATATGATGAATGGAACCTACATTAAAGTCAAGATAAAAATTATGAGTGCTTGCTTTGTGTGAATTAGGTGCTAGTGTTTCCACAATTCCGAATCCTATGTGACGTGCTAGGTTTTACCAAGTTGGAAGATGTTCTCTTAACTTGCACTGGCGGATTCTACTATTAAAAAAGCTTTGGGAAGGATAAATGATGTTCTAATTCTTGCAAATAGGAAATATGCGCCCATATATTTATTGTTTGATATTGATTGCAATCCATCTTGTACCCATCATACTTGGTAGGATATTTTTACAAATATAGGTGCCGTGAGTCGAAAGAAGAAGGTAATATTAAGTTTCAATTTCCACTAAGAAAGGGTTTTGAGAACAAGAATTAAGCCAATAGATGAATCAATTATGAGGGCAACCTAGGGGCACAAAAACTGAAGATGACATAATTGATCTATGCATATGCCTAGTAGGGCATAAAACGATAGCGCTTGTTGGGAGGCAACCCAATGAATTAAAATATTTTTTTGTCTTTTTCTTTCTGTTTTTGTGTGTTCACCAATATGCTCTGCATATGATTGTGTTTCTTATGTTTTAATTAGTGTTTGTGCCAAGTAGAATCCTTTAGGATGGTTTGGGTGATAGTTGATTGATACTGTTGAAAAACAGAACTTTTGCGTCCAGATAGCTGAAATTGTTAAAACTACAGAGAGCAATAAACAATTCAATTTTTTAAACAAGATTGATATACCAACTTCCTTTGTTGTCCAGTTTTCCGATTTGGAGTTACAGACGTATGAGTGAAATTGAGTCTTTACAACTTTTCTGTTTTGACAGATCTATTTTCGTTGCATTGGGGTGCTTATTTTGATGAATCTATTGGAATTGATCGGGGTTGATGCCATGGTAAAGTTAGAATATGTAGGTATAATGCAATAATATAAAATATGAAAGGGTTTCACAATACTTAAAGCAAGATGTTTCTTATAAAAAGATCTCGCGAAGGTTTTAGTTAAGTTTTGTGTGATTGAAGTTTTCAACGTTTTGGGTGAGATCATGATGAACAGAAGGATTAAGGAGTGAAAGAGGCTAAGACTTGGGTATGCCATGGCACCCTAAGGTAATATTCAAGGAGAACCAAGAAACTAAGATGGGGGATGCCGGAAGGCATCCCCTCTTTCTTCTAACAACCATCGGTAATTTTACTTGGAGCATATATTTTATTCGTCACATAACATGAGTTTGCTTGGAGCGTCTTGGATAACGAGTCTTGCTTTTTTTTGCTTTTTAATTTGTCACAATTGATCCTTGCTGGACACACCTTTTTTTGAGAAAGCCGCAATAAATGATGCTATGATTGTTCATTGCTCTATGTGCTTCACTTTAAATTTTTGAGCGATGGAATTGCTCTAGTGCTCACTTATATCTTTTGAGCATGGTGGAGCTTTAGTTTTGAACAAATACTCTCATGATTCACTTAGATTAATTTGAGAGTTAGTAAATTTTTGAAGAAATTCTCTCATGCTTCATTATATTATTTTGAGAGAAGAAAAAAAGTTATTATGCCTCATGTTCTTTACTTAATTTATTTGAGAGCTTGTTAAAAGCAATGGTATATATTAATCTAGTCCCAAAGTGATAGAATCCAAGAGGGATATAATAAAAATTTCATGAAGAGAACATAGACAAAATAAACTTGATTCTTGTAATAGTTTGAGATATGTGATAGTAATATGTGAGTCATGTTGGGAGATAATTATTTGTTTAGTAAGAGTTATTGGGTCAAGGGTGTGATTCCCTATGCAAGCACGAAAGTCAATAGTAGCAATGAAATTACATACTACTGTTGTTGCATTATTGGTGTTGTTTTATGTCCAATGCTCGTTTATGATTTTTTTTAGATTTTGGTTGGTTGCTTCTCAATCATTGGGTAGCCTTTCCATGTAATAAGTGGAATTACTACTTGTGCATCCAAAAATCCTGAAACCAAGTTGGGCCAAATGAGTCCACACCATACCTACCTATATGCGGTATTTCCTTGCCGTTCCAAGTAAATTTGTAGGTGCCAACTCTAATTTTCAAATGAATTTCCTTTTTGTGTGCCGTACCGCTCATGAAGCGGCAGAAGGTGGCCACTATTTTTCCATGCTAGAGTGTGTTATTCTCAAGATGAGTTGTTTATCACTTTCATTACACGGAGTGTGGCGGTAATAGGGATGCCAACAAGAATATAGAAATGAAAAGAAATTACTTTATGTTGTCAAATAATAAATTCCTTGGAAAAGTGTTGGTATGGAAGGCACTCGTGGATACGGCTAGCCATGGATGTGAAAGAATGGTGGATAAGGAATATAACTTATTTTATGTTGGGAACGCCTATGATCTATCTAGCATGGAAAGGTTGGGAATTCTCGGTCATTTTTGTTGACTGGAAAGCATGCCTCTCCAAATATTTATCTCTCAATTTAAGCTTTGAGCTCTAGCACCTCTACAAATCTCTGTTCCTCTGCGAAGGGCCTATCTATTACTTATGCATTTTTTATTTTTATTTGAGGTCTCCATCTTCTCTTATAAAGCACCAACTAGGGAGCACTATGATCAACTGTGCATTGGAGTGTAGCTAATATCGAGTGGTTCATGAATGGATCAATGATTGAGCATGATGGGCTAGGATAACTTTCTTTAGTGTTGATATTTTGAAAGACATGGTTGCTTATTGATATGCTTGAGTATTGAAATCTTCTGTCAAATATAGACTATTGCTTTGAATCATCTAAAAGTCTAAAAAGTCCAAAAGTCCATGACTATAAAGAAAAAATATGTGATTAACATGTTAGGCAACATTCCACATCAACAATATGTTTTTATCATTACCTACTCGAGGACGAGCAGGAATTAGCTGGGGATGCTGATAGATCTCCAACGAATCTATAATTTTTATTGTCCCATGCTGTTATATATCATTCTTGGATTGTTTTATATTCATTTTATATTATAGCAACTTTATCATTTTTGGGACTAGCCTATTGAACATAGTGCCAGTGCCAGTTGCTTTTTTTTTTTGTTTTTTACTTCGCGGAATATCCATATCAAACGGAGTGGCAAACGCAGCGAAACTTTTTGGAGATTTTTTTATGCCCAGAAGACAACTTGGGAGCCAAAGGAAGTGCAGGAAGGGAGGCCGTGGGCCCAACAAGACACCAGGGGCGTCCAGAGGCCCTGCATGCCCAGGTGGGTAGTGGGCCCACGGGAGTCCTTTCCATGCCTCTCAGCCTATAAATACCCAAATATTCCAGAAACCCTGGAAGTCGATGAAAAAAATTCCAGCCGCAGACAAGTTCCAGAACCACGAGATCCAATCTAGAGCCCTATTCCGGCACTTGCTAGAGGGGGAAACACGATCAGCAGGGGTATTTCATCCTCATTGGTGCGCCTCCGATGATGCGTGAGTAGTTGACCACAGACCTACTGGTCCGTAGGCAGTAGCTAGATGGCTTTTCTCTCTTTTTGATTTCAATACAATGTTCTCCTCGATGTCTGCGAGATTCTATTGATGAAGTACTTTTTGCGGTGTGTTTGTTGGGATTCGATGAATTGACGATTATGATCAGTTCATTATGAATTATTTGAGTCTTCTTTGATCTCTTACATGCATGATTTAGTATAGCCTCGTATTTCTTCTCCGCAACTTTGGTTTTACGGCCAACAGATGATTTTTCTTGCAATGGGAGAGGGGTTGTGTGGTATTCGATTCTTGCGGTGCTCAATCTCAGTGATAGAAGGAGAGGGTGACACGCATTGTATCGTTTGCTATTAAGGATAAAAAGATTGGGGGTCTTTCCTACATGAATAGATCTTGTCGACATCCTGTCATCGTTCTTGCCTTATCCATTTCTCAGAACTAATACACTCGATGCATGCGGGATAGTGGTCGATCTGTGGAGTAATTAGTAGTAGAGAGAAGAATCGTTTGGTCTATAATCTTGACAGTGTGCCTAATGCATGATACATTGGCCTTGGAATCGTATAATTATTTGCTCTTCTATCAATTGCCCCCAACAGTATTTGTTTTGACCACCGGATAGTATTTTCTCGAGAGAAAGCAACTAGTGAAATCTACGGCCCCAGGGTCTATTCTCTATCATATTGTTTTCAGATCTTGATCAAACACACAAAAATACCTTGCTGCACTTTTTCTTTCTTTATTTTATTTTGATGTTTTGTCAAATCTATTTATCCAACTCATTACAATTTAAATCTATCTCAATACCGAGGAGGGATTGACAAACCCCTCTTACGCATGGGTAGTTGGGGGAACGTAGTAGTAAATCCAAAAAATTCCTACGCCATCACAAGATCAATCTATGGAGAGGACTAGCACAGAGCAGAGAGGGAGTGCATCATAATACCTTGAAGATCGCGAGGCGGAAGGTTGCAAGCAGAACGCGGGTTGGAGGAGTGTACCACGTAGCGTTTCAGATCGCGGTCGATTCGATCTAAGCGCCGAACCACGGCGCCTCCGCGTTAAACAGCGTTGCAGCCCGAGCGTCTCCCGTGCTTGATCCAGTAAAGGAGGAGGGAGAGGTGGGGGGAAGACAACTCCAGAGCAGCACGACGCCTGGTGGTGTGGAGCAGCTGTGGTTATCCAGCAGGGCTTCGCCAAGCACTACGAAGAGAGGAGGTGGAGAGGTAGGGCTGCGCCAAGAGGGAGAGAGATTCGGTGTGTCTGGCAGCCCCAAAACCCCACTACTATATAGGAGGAGGGGAGGGGGTGCGCCCCCTCTAGGGTTCCCACCCTAGGGGGGGCGGCCAGCCTAGATTGGGATGGAGGGGGGCTGTGCCAAGAGGGGGAGAGAGGGGGGGGCGCCTAGGTGGGCCTTAGGCCACTGCTCTATCGGTTTCCCCCTTCTCCCCTTTGTGACGCTCTTGGGCCTGTGGGAGGGCGCACCAGCCCACTAAGGGCTGGTCCACTCCCACTCTTGGCCCATTGCAAGCCTCGTGGCTGGTGGCCCCCACCCGGTGGACCCCGAACCCTCCGGTAGGTCCCGGTACATTACTGGTGTACGCCCGAAACACTTCCGGTGACCAAAACCCATTCCTATATATTATTTCTTTGACCTCGGACTCTTCCGGAACTTCCTTCGTGAGTCCGGGATCTCATCCGGGACTCCGCAACAACATTCGGTAACCACGCACACAACTTTCCCTCTATAACCCTAGCGTCATCGAACCTTATGTGTTACGACCCTTCGAGGTTCGGGGCAGGCATGTGACATGACAAGACTCTCCTCGGTCAATAACCAACAGCCGGGATGGATACACAGTGGTTGGATCCCATCGTCCACGATGATCTCATCGGATGAACCACGATGTCGGGGGGGATTCAATTCAATCCCAGTAACAATTCAGAGGGGCTCCTGCCTCCAGGGAGCCATGGACCAAGGACAGGGGGAAATTCTCCTCCCATCTAGTGGGGAGGCCAAGAGAAGAAGAAGAAGGAAGGGGCCTCTCTCCCCTCTCTCCGGTGCATCGGAAACACCGCCGGGGCAATCATCGGTGACGGCGATCTACTACCAACAACCCGTCACCTTCAATCAACACACTCAATCACCTTCCTCAATCATATTCAGTGGTCAACTCTCCTGCAACCCATGTGTACCCCTAACTTGAAAACATGGTGCTTTATGCTTAGTATTACAGCAATGATGTGTTGTATCCTGATTGGAGTTTGAGTAGATTTTTGTTGTCCTACCTAGGGTGATTGGTGAATGTATGCTTGGTTTAAATTTCTGTGGTTATGTTGTTGTCCTTTGGGGCCCATCATATGAGCACGCTTGTGATCCACTTAGGGTTAATTTTATGTTGATAGGACTTTGCATTGGCGGCACGGAGGATAGAAGCTTCTTCCTACCATAGACAATTGATTCATACGCGATTGAAGGTGACAAAGATATCTTTAATGCTATGAGTTGGTTTTACCTTAATGAACTTTGGTAGTGCAGATGCGTGCTATAGTTCCAATCTTTAGTGCATGGATGCAAAAAGCAAGGGAGGCACATGCTGTCAGTGGCCGCTCCCGCACATAAAAAAACTTCCTATCGGTCTTGTAACTTAGCCAATTGCTTAGGGACAATTCCACAAAATCCTACCACCCACTTTTCCACGCTCGTTATACTACTTAATATTTCTTTTAGTAAAACAGCACCTAAACTTTTATTTTCATGTTCTTATTATCTTGCAAACTATCCCTTTACACCTACAAAGATTTCTAGTTTTATTCTTGTTCAAGGTAAAGCGGAACGTTAAGTGGCGTTAGAGTTGTAGCGAATGGTCATAGAAACATGGAGGAATTTTAATTTACCTTTAGTCCTCGTTGGGTTCAACACTCTTACTTATCGAGAAAGGCTACAATTGATCCCCTATACTGTGAATTATCAAGACCCTTTTTCTGCGCCCATTGTCGGGGAGCAATAGCGTGGCGTGAATGATTGCGTGTTGTTGCCTGTTTGCTTATCACTAAGTAGTCTTATTTTCTCTTCTAAATTGGTTCTATGTTTAATATGCATATGGAACATGAAATACCAAAAAAAATAGTTGTTACTTGCACTCATGGAGATGGGGAACTCCTAAAACCCCGATGGCTTGTTATGTGGGAAATATTAAACAACTAGTTTGATAATCCTTATAATATACCAATTCAAACTTGATATAACGGGAGATACTTTGGATCATCGGGAAACATTAGGGATTATCACTTGTCTCAAAAAGGGAAACCTCTTATGGGATCCAAAAGGATTATACGTTTGTGGTGGTATGCTTTGAATTTGATGTGGAGATGATGATTGGTACTTGTGTGCGCTAGGATGAAGGCTCCACACCGTTGTTGTCAATGTAAATGTACATAAATTGTAACCTTGTCTTTATGCTATGGTTGTAATGATACTATGATGTTGGAACAAAATAGAATTAATTTTTTGCTTATAGGTGCTATGAAATTGGAATACATTGTTTGAAAAGTATGAAGATTGTGATGATGCCTTATCGATCCGAAAATTGCAGACTATTTAATAGTTGCTATTGAAAACTATGCATGTAATGCGTATGTTAAGAAAATATTAAGGAGCCTCCCTACCAAGAAGAGACTAATATATTGACAGGAATATATGGAAAATGAAATGTGATGAAACTGTGAGCTCATTAGATAAAAAGATTGAGGAGAGAGAAGAAGAGAACAACGAGGCGAGAAGAGAGCGGAGTGATCACCGTGTGCCCAACCTTTGAGTGCAGAGTGAACCCCATGAAACTCATGACATGTGTAAAATTTCCCTTGTGCTACTGAAAGATGAATGACTGATCCATTTGATTTTTGAATGAAATGATCCCTTTTGATGAAATTATGCTTGCGCTTGCTTTTGCCTTTGGCCAGTGATGCAACTATGAATGATGAGTATGGAGATGAATTGATTATAGTCCTTATGTTAAAAATGAAATGGTGCTATTGCACCCACACATTTAGTCCATTATATATTTGAATTCTCCCAAACTACACTATAGTCGGAAAAGTTTGCGGTTATTAAGGATTATATGATGGGTTGGTTTTACCAATACACATGATGATTTGATGAATGTAATATGCATGTGCTTGCTGCGTCCTACTTGCAAGTATTATGAGAGAGGAAACTAACATCGCCGACACTCTATATTTCCAATACAATAAAATGCAGAAAAGTTTATGCTATGTATCGGCCTTATTATGTGTGCGATTGAATTGTTCTTTATATACATGCCAATGCTAGGAAGAGAGTTAGACCTCGACGTTACCATGATATATGTGACCTTTACTAATTACAAATATCTCAATTAAAATGGATTTGGTATATACCTTGGGATCCGGAGGTGGATCATACTTGAGCACTAGTGCACAGCTTAATGGCTTAAGAAGCCTGCCTCGAAGACAACCCAGAAGTTTTAGAGGTATTTTATTTATGTTCTTGTGCTTTTCAACGGTTACCAAAAAAAAATCATACAGGGGAACCTAAAACTTTTCAAAAAGAAAAGTGGAAAGTGTGGACAGATGAGGATGTGGACGAGAAGTAGGGGCAGCCTTGAACTTTGTTCATGCCCATGGAAACTTTGTTGGACATTGATTACAAAAAAATTAGCACAAATATTATACCCTTTTTAAATCACATGTATTATAAAAATAATGTGCCAAGAATTACCTTTAGGATGTTTACTTTGCTTGTTTGGTGTTGTGTGTGCCAAAAAATAGAAACTTTCGTGCTGTGTGTGAATTTTGTTAACTCACTGGGAACATCGAAAAATTCTTAAAAAATTACACATAAATGCTACGCAATTATTTTTATTATTTCTACATTTTTCAGAATTTGGAGTTACATAAGTATATTGTACCTCTGATCTTTACAGACGGTATTTTTTCACAGATTGTTGTTATTTTTCTTTAGGACTGTTTGAAATCTTGTGGAGCCCCATGATCTTGGGAGCCATAGAATTGTTGAAGCAGAGATGGGTAATGTTGATTATAATTATACAATAATGTTACAAAAGGAAGATAGGGATTGATGTATATGTACTAACGTTGGCTAATAAAAAGTTCAGTTTAGTTTGTGTGGATGGAAAGTGTCGAAGATTGAGGAGGAATCGATATGAGGAAGGAATAAGGAGAGGAAAGAATCAGCTTGGGGGCCCAAGGCACCCCAAGTAAAATATTCAAGGAGACTCAAGCATCTAAGACTTTTGGGATGACCTAGAAGGCACCATTCTTTCTTCGAACAATTATCGGTATGTTTTGGTTTTTTTTTTTCGCATGATATGCGTGAATTCTTGCGAGCACGTGTGCTTTTTATTTTTCTTTTAGCAATGCACCATGCTGGTATAAGATAGTCTTGGTTAATTTATAGAATTCTCTTGCACTTCACTTATATCTTTGAGTATGGCTGTATAGAATGCTTTGGTGCTTCAATTATATCATTTTTGAGTTTGGATGCTGTTTCTTCTACATATAGAAACCGTTATTTATAGTATTGCCTCTTTTGCTCACTTATATTTATTCAGAGCGTTGGTCTTTTGTTAGAAGAATTAAAATATCATACTTACTTATATCTATTTGAGCAGTCAATAAGGAATTGCGTCATTCGCATGTTGTAGTCATAAACTCCTACCATAAAACTGTAGATTATGTTGAATAGGATATGTTGTTCCTTTGCAATAGTTATGCGATTATAGAATGGTGATATGTGAGAGGTACAAGTGAATGTTGTTGGTTTAGTAAGAATATTGGTTTGTTAAGGTTTGTATTCCCGAAGCATGACACGTGTAGAGCTATAGTTATGCTAAGAAGTTGGAGACTGATTTATTATTGAGTGTCTTCTACGACTAGCGATCGGGACGAGCGATGGTCTTTTCCTCCAATCTATCCCCTAGGGGCATGAATGTAGTACTTGCTTCGAGGTAATAGGACATTCGCAATAAGTATGTGAGTTCGTTATGACTAATGTGAGTCATGGATTATACGCACCTATACTGTTACGCAATTTGCAGCCTACGTTGGGCTACATGCATGCCTTTTCACTCGTGAATCTGGTGCCAAACTTCCACCGCTCATTCCAACCCTGCGTATTATGATATGCTCTATCCACATAAGCCCCATAATCTTCTTCAAAACAACCACACATGCCTACCTATCATGGCAGTTCCATAGCCATTTCGAGAATTCTATTGCATGCACTTCCATTGATCATCATATACATGATTGAGCATTCATTGTATATTCTTTGCATGATCGAAGATAGTAGCATGATATTTCATGGCTTGTCCATTTTTTTATATGTTTGTTATGTTATTGATCATTGCACATCCTGGTACACTGCCAGAGGGCATTCTATTAGGTCATCTTGTATCAGTTTATCAGAGTTGTAAGTAAATAAAAGTGTGATGCATCATCATTATTAGAGAATTGCTAGTGAGGAAAGTATGGGATGGAGACCATGATTCCCCACAAGTAGGGATCAAGACTCCGGACGAAAAATTCAAAAAAAAGGAGAAAAAGAAGAGGCCAAAAAGAGCCACCAAAAATAGAGAAGAGAAGAGAGAGAGAGAGAGGCAATGTTACTATCCTTTACACACATGTGCTTAAAAGTAGCACCAGTTTTTCCATAGAGGAGTCTCTGAGTTCACTTATATACTGAGTGCGGAAAATTTTTCATTATAGAAATTGGTGTATCTTCCGATGATGGTTCTCAAACTGCCCGCGAGGCGTATGCGCCAAGCAAGTTGGAGCACACCCACTTGTTACAGTTGGAGTTCATCCACTTATAGCTCTTAGTGCATCTATTGATGGCAATCACCCCCGCATTGATATCAATGATGGGCATTGTCCATAGCCCGTCGATTAGCCGCGTCGGGCCAGGCATCTTCCTTTTGACTTCCCCTTATTGATCTCTATCACCGCATTCTACTCCACCCATAGTGCTATCCATGCTCCGGCTCATGTTATTGAGATTGTGATTTGAAAAGGATGAGCACGTTTTAAAAAGTATGAACCAATGATCTGCTTGTCAATCAGGGTTGTACATACAATTTTTTGTGTTAAGAAGATGGAGCAGATAAGGTTATATATATTTGTCGGATAGCATTCTTTAGCATTTATTCTGAAAGCATGCTATTTTGTTGGTATGCTTGAGTATTGATGCCATTATATCAAATTATAGACTCTATGCTTTGATCACGTGTATATTAATATGTCATGCCATTGTATGATTGATTATATGATCAAGATATGACTAGGTAGCATTCCACATAAAAAAATATATCTTTTATTCTATTACTACATCGAGGATGAGCAAGATAGCTGGGGATGCTTAATAATCTTTGTCGTATCTATAATGTTTGTTGTTCATGCCAATATTCTAAAACTTTCACATACTTTTGGCAACATTTTACTTTAATTTTTGGTTTCTAACATACTTGATCCAATGCCAAGTGCCAGTTCCTATTTTTTGCATGTTTTGTTTCGCAAGAAAATCCCATATCAAATGAAGTCCAAGGCAATAAAATTTTGCAGGAGATTTATTTTGGAAATATGTGATTTTGGGGAATAGAATCACGCAAGATGGTGCATCCGAAGGTGGGACAAGGGCAACAGGTGCGGCCAGGGGGTGGTCACATCGTGTTTTCCTTGTGACTCCCTTCAAGGCAGTTGCAGTCCTTTCTTTGCGCAGAAGGAAAGATAATTTAGGGATAAAAACCCTAAAATTTCAGACCCAATTGGAGTTAGGACCTCGGAAATATAAAAAATGGTGAAGGGGTCCAAAAACAGACGCGAACAGACTCAGAAACAGAGAGAGATCAATTTCGGAGGGGCTCCTGCCTCCAGGAGCCATGGATATCAAGGACTATAGGGAAATCCTTTCCTCCCATCTAGGGGGAGTCCAAGGAATTGAGGAAGAAGGAGGGGGGGGCTCGTTCCCTCCTCCCGGTGGCGACGGACGTCGCTGGGCAGCTAATAGTGTGTGGACGTGATCTACAACCAACAACTTCACATAGTCATCAACACCTCCGTCACTTCCCTCATCTATATTCAGCTGGTCCACTCTCCACACCCCCGACCCCCCTCTCTCTACCCCTACTTGACATGTGCTTTATCTTTCATATATCATCAATGAGTGTTGCCATATGATGTTTCATTAGATTTTGTGTTAGTCCTATGGGGTTATTGAGTGAACTGCTATGAATGGTTTTAACTTGCTTGGTGTTATTTGTGCTGTCCTTGGTGCCATCATATGAGCGCATGAGTGGACACACATTAGGGGTAGGTTTATGTTGGTAGGACTAGGCATTAGAGGGCAAGAGTGACAGAGCTTCATCCTACCATAGAAATTGATTCATACATGATTTTGAAGGGGGGACCAATGATACTTTAATGATATGGTTGGGTTTTTTTTAATTAATAACTTGTAGTTGAGGATGGCTTGTAATAGTTCCAATCTAAGTGCATATAATTTCAAGTAAGGGAGGAGTGCTAGCAGTGGCTTCTCCCACATAAAAACTTGCTCGGTATAGTAAACTTAGTCAATGCTTAGGGACAATCCGCAAAATCCTTACCCCACAGTTCCACACAGCGCTAATCTAAGTAATTGTGTCTTTTAGTCAAAAAGCACCTAACTTTATATTTTCAGGTTCTTATTAGTGCAACTATCCCTTACACCTTCAAAGTATTTAGTTATACTTTTTATAGGTAAAGCGAACGTTAGTGTGAGTAGAGTTGTACGTGGTCGGTCGATAAGAACTTGAAGTGAATATTAATTCTAACCTTTAGCTCCTGGTTGGTTTGACACTCTTACTTATAGAGGAAAGGCTACAATGATCGCCTTACTTGTGGTTATCAAGAGTCTCCCCAAACTGAAATTTTAAGTCAAGTGTGAAAGCATAGTATAACGATGAGATAATGCAATCACAAAAATTTCCTTTCCCTTTTGTGTTTTATGAACATAAGGGAAAAGTTTCCCATGAATTCAAACATTTAGATGTCTACGATTCCGTTTTTGCTTGACTTTTAGTCTGTTTTCAAAGATTCATGTTAGAATGTTATAACAAATTCTTTTGGCCAGAATTAATGTTGCCTTGTTTCCAAACAAGTACGAAAAAGAGCATCTAATTCCTTAAATTCATAGTAGAAGAAATCAGACTAGGCGCACTCAAATTTTTAGGAAAATTATGCAATAGGTTTGCCATTTGTAATGACACACCTCCTAATCCAATTCCACTACCATCACATTCAAGCTCCAAAATAGTCTATTTAAAATCAGTAACGTTGAAGTAAAGGAGCCATGGGTGTAGAACTTATTCTGTTCAATACCCTGAAGGCTGCTTCCGTGGCGGTACCCCAAACAAAGGCAATTCCTTTCTGTAAGCCTATTGAGAATGAGCATGGTGCTGAAATCTTCACAAAACCCCTATAGGAAAAACCAAGAGGCCAAGAAAACTTCCTCACTTGTCTGGACATTGGGCTCCGGCCAAACTCTCAAGTAGCTTCAGTTATTTGGGCTTTAACTTCAATTCCTGGGGAGTAATAGCATAGCCAAGGAAAGATAACTCGGTAAGTGCAAAAGAGTGCCAACTTCCAAGTTACCAAAAACAAACATGCAGTCACGTAGAGCAATAAAAACAACACATAAATGTTCCAATGTCTCTCTAAAGATCATGCAATAAATCAATATATCAGTAAAATATACGCCAACAAAATCATCCAGTGAAACGACACAAAACTTTTTTCATTAATCTCATGAAAGTACTAGGTGCATAGTTAACCCAAAATGCCAGACTGACCACTCATATATAAGCAAACTTAGTGTAAAAAGAACCAATACATGTGTTCCATTACATCTCCCTATTTCAACGAATTGATGGTTATCCCTACGCAAGTCACTTTGGAGGAATATGGTAGAGCCACTTAATTCATCAAGCATATTTCCATTTGGCCTAGGAACAGGATTGATGATAACAAATTGTAAATTATGTGGATCTAACAATCAAACACCACAATACGACGAGGCACCATCCTTTTGGCATGTATATGAATAGGAAAACGACAAAAAGGACTAAAAGAATTCAACATGATATAACCTTTGTTGAGGCAGCTCCGGTAGTGACGCATAATCTCCACTGTCTCTCTGGAGTGAGTTACGTATGGCGTTAATGGTGGTGTCGGTGTGGATCGACTATTAGGGGTGATCTAGCCCCTTTGTCGCGTCAATGAGAGGAATTGCACAATAGAGCGCAAAGAGTAGGGGATTCAAAGGAGGGCAACGACTTTTACCCAGGTGGGCACCTTTGAGGTTTGTAATACCCTAATCTCCTGTTTGGTGTATTGGAACTGTGGCTTGCACAAAATAACAAGGAAGCGATCCCCTCCCGGAACGTGCAGAAGAAAGGAGGCAATATCGCATGCAAGTGTGTGTGGGGTTGAATGGGTTCATCGAACCCGTTGTATATGTTCCATCGGCCTTCCTTTATAGTCTCAAGGGGAGGTAACCATAGTGGAAAAAAAGGTAACTACATGTTTGATTAGGTAGCGACAGTGCTATCACCACCTAACTCTAATAGTTAGGACAAGAAGCAATATAGCCGCTAGGTGTACGGAGGAGGAGAGAGCCCGGCAAAGAGGCAGGCACCGTTGCCTAGCTAACTCCAATTATTTGACACGCCATTTGGGCGGGTGTCGATAAAGGTGAAAATCCTCGATGAGGGTAACACGTGTCCCGGCAAGCCTTACGTAATTGCCTATGGGCTCGACACCTTACTGATCTGCGACCAGCTGCCGGTAGTTGGTGGCGCTGGCAGTGGTGGGGTTGTTGTGTCGGGTCAATTCATGTCAAACTGGCGGATCTTGGGTAGGGGGTCCCAAATTGTGGTTCTGGATTGATGGGGAAACAAGGAGTGGGACATGAATATTTACCCAGGTTCGGGCCTCTCTAAGATGGTAATACACCTACGTCCTGCTTGTTATTATTGCTGTGATATGGGATTACAGAGTTGATCTACCACGAGCATCAGATGAAATAAACCCAGTCGGTACACATAGTCAGTTACATCGGGAAACAGGAACACGAACTCTTCAATTTTGACTTGGGGTGTACGCCAAGGCACAAAAAAGCCTTCGGCCGAATATAGTGCGGCCAACTTGTCCGGCCCATCGAGAGGGACAGGCAGGCAGATCGAGGAACCCTAATCCAGGACTCCCTCAGTAGACCCGAATGTAGCCTTCAACAGCGGCATACTCGTAACTCCCGCATCTGCACTATTAGCGTGAGTTGAGTTCCTCTTGTGTATTCAAAATTAATCCTTTCCAGCCAAGCTTTTAGAGAGTATCCTGCCCAACATGGCATAGTCATGCCATATCCGTCATCCGAAAACTACGATTTTTCTGAACCTTGAAGGCCAACCATTCAATGTACTTAGTACCCACACCTGGCATTTTCGGCGAAGGCGCAGCACGATTTATAAATATCGAACCATCATGAGAACGATGGCGGCTCGAGGCCACCCCTCTTTGGTGCACGTCCCATCAATGTGAAGAGAATCGTGTCCCACTTTTAAGGGATTTCATAAATGATTCCCAGTATCCCAACAATCGCGCATACACGCCACGGTGTATCGGGAAGTGGTGAGGCCAGTGGCGCGCTTTAAGTGTGACTCTTGTATCTGACGCGCTTATAAAAATATACCAGCGCCAGTTACCCTCTTCATTTGCCTTCTTCCCATCTTGCCACAGCCTCTCCCCAATCCTCAGAGGCTCAAGGATTCCGCCCCATCTTCCCTCAAATTACTTCTCCCCAAGACCAGCAATGGCCAGATCACGAGCGAAGGGAAAGTGGAGCCTCGTGCGCACCAATGACGATATAGAGGACATGAGCGAGCAAGGCTACTGTCGGCCGACATCCTCATAGGCGCTAGAGGAGGGCCAGGTCAAATACGGCTCAAGCCTCCGGTGAAGGCCTGGTGGGACTGTTTAATCCTATTATTCGGGGATTACGCTCCCTCTTCCCCTTTATCGGGGGACTAGTTGTTCTTTTACGAGGCTGTGGACTTCTATTGACTTAGGGCACGAATATTTTTCACATTCCGGCTTCATCACCATCAGAGGCGTTCTCGGATCCAGCGCCTTTGGCTTGTGGCTTTCGAAAGTTTTACAATGTCAAGCCGAAGATCGTAAACGGCTAGAAGGCGGCATTCCGGGGGGCGGATGCGAGTGCGGCAATGGTGAGCAGGCTCACGATGTGAGTCAGATGCCAGAGGGCACATTCATCAACACCCCATCAGAAATCTGGCCAAAAAGAGTGGTTTACATTCACAGCAGCCTCATGACTAGACCTGCAGTGAAAGCCAGGCCACTCGGGCATTTCAGATTTGGACCCCCAGCGAGGCTGACACAGATGGAACACAGAAGGGTCTGAAGTGGGGGTCCACACAGAGGTGGAGACGTTTTGTAGATGAGCGTCTCCAATCATGATAAAGCGGGAGGCCAAGTTGGACCACACAGTGGTCCAGGTCAAGCTTGATCGCCGCCTCCTCCTTGTCAGCTCGGGCCACACCAATGTGGTCCTTGGAAGCCCCGAAGACCCCCGCAACCATGCAGCGCTTCTTCGGCACCACCAACGAAGAAGCTTGTGGAGGGATGTGTTCAACCGCAGAAGCAGAAGACCATGTCCGGCCCAGAAGGAGGACATCGGCCTTGCGCCAAACACCCTCGCTAAGGACGGTATGAAAAACCATATGTTTTATGTTTTGGATAGAGATTCTGCAAGGGACCTTACTTCATCTTCTGTTCTTGTTCTATAGGGTTGTCTCAAGAAGTACCGGTAAAGGATCTCTAGCCGGCCCCCCTACCCGAAGACCCAAGTCAGCTCAATGACGAGATTGTTGACTGCAATGGCGCGTATAAGGCACAGAAAAGAGACGAGAAAGAAGAATGAAAATGACGGAGGCACGGGAGGGCATCCGCCAAAGAGTCCATTCGGACACAAAGTCCGGGACCACCAAGCCATTTCACCACGTGGAGGGGGAGCAGGAAGAGGAGGAGAGGATGACTCCTCCCATACAGGAAAAGGGCAGCATCGGCAGACGCCGAGGAGGAGCAGGTCCCATGCGCGAAAGAAGAGCAAGGTGGTTAAGTTGGTCTTTCTTGATGATAGCTCAGATCCGATAAGGATCCGCAACATCCGAGAATTGCCCAGAGAGGGTCACCCAGGGTTTAAGCCCCGTGCTACAAGTATGTATCCGAAGACTTTTGGCTGTTGGTTCTCTTAGCTTATCCATTGAAAAGCATGCATGCTTCAATGCTGCAGCCCGCCACACGACCTCCCCACGGACCAGGGTCTCAGAGGGGGACTCTCCACCAGCCGATCTGGCGGAGGGAGAGCGGGGAAACGCACACACTCCACTGCCCCTCGACCATCGGGGAGACCAGCACCGAGGCTGTCCCCTGTCCCGCAAGGACCCCTCACGTTCCACAGCACACTGGGGCGAGAACGAAGCAGCATGCTTCACATCCAGCTTCCCGGGCTTAATGCTTCAGGCCTCCAACAACACGAAAGGGAGCTCAGCCAGTCGAGCCCTGTAGAAGACGGCTCCACCGAACCCGAGGGCACTTACCGACGCGATCCGATCCCCTCCATACGGAAGGGGCAGCCAAGGGCCCGCCGCCAATGACTGAACACTTAAGAGGTGTGGGTCAATGCGGCAGGAGTGGCCGGAGATGATGGAGGAGGATGTGAAGCTCCTCCAATAGATAGACGGAACACCGCACCTAATGGGGTGGTGTTAACAAAAGTGTTTGGTCCGTTAAACACTGAACTGAAAAGAAGCTTTGATGGCCTAAACCCTGACAGGTTTGAGGTCAGCATAGTACATGCCTATGCTTTCAAAAAGTGTATTTTGCTGGGACCAGATTTTGGCAGTACCTATATATAATATAGCAGCCCCACAGCCCTGGCAGGTTTTATGAAAGGAAGGCGCCCCATAATTTGGAGGGTGAAAATCTTGTTGAAAAAATTGATAAAAGTGGGTTCGGAGAGGTCAAAACTTTAACTAGTGATGTGGCCACTCTTTTGGACTTTAAATATTTTAATTATGATAGTTTATCTTTCATTAAATGTATTTCTTTGTTGCAATCCATGTTAAATTCACCCAATGCCTATGAACAAAATAAATCTTTTACTAAACATATTATAGAAGCGATGATGAAAGCTTTAGAAGAAAAGTTGGAATTAGAGATTTCAATTCCTAGAAAACTATATGATGAATGGGAACCTACCATTAAAGTCAAGATAAAAAATTATGAGTGCTTTGCTTTGTGTGAATTAGGTGCTAGTGTTTCCACAATTCCGAAATCTCTATGTGACGTGCTAGGTTTTACCAAGTTGGAAGAATGTTCTCTTAACTTGCACTTGGCGGATTCTACTATTAAAAAACCTTTGGGAAGGATAAATGATGTTCTAATTCTTGCAAATAGGAACTATGCGCCCATATATTTTATTGTTCTTGATATTGATTGCAATCCATCTTGTCCCATCATACTTGGTAGGCTATTTTTACAAACTATAGGTGCCGTGATTGATACGAAAGAAGGTAATATTAAGTTTCAATTTCCACTAAGAAAGGGTTCTTAGAACAAGAATTAAGCCACTATATGAATCAATTATGAGGGCAACCTACGGGGCAAAAACTGAAGATGACAATAATTGAATCTATGCATTATGCCTAGCTAGGGCCATAAAACGATAGCGCTTGTTGGGAGGCAACCCAATGAATAAAATATTTTTTTGTCTTTTTCTTTCTGTTTTTGTGTGTTCACACAATTATGCCTCTGCTATGATTGTGTTTCTTATGTTTTAATTAGTGTTTGTGCCAAGTAAATCCTTTAGG